>KN835246.1:0-70340 GCA_000827255.1 Suillus luteus UH-Slu-Lm8-n1
CAAATTCTTGCATGATAGTAGGAAGGACACAATGCCAGCTCTCGTACCATTTAATACCATTTTGTGAGCACCAATGAATCGTGCAGAACAAGTTGCAAAGCTGAGGTTCATCAATGCATCAGTCAGCCGATGTTGCTATCACCACGCCGTTTTCGCCAGGTTTTGTTGTTGCTGCGCTCTGAATCTGCAAGTCGGCGAAGCCACGGCTTTGCGGCACGCTGCGTCGGACTTTCAGAATTACACTCTGCCGGCAGCACACTTTGTAGAACATTGAATATCTCACTCATTATTTCACTTCTTTCAGTTCTGAAAAGATGAGTTTGTGCATAGAATAACTCTCGTCAATGCCATCTTTTCTATTTCTCTAAAAATGAGCTTCACAGTGACTTAATTGCTATTTTCTATTTGTCACGATTTTGTAACGTTTTATCACGTGATGTTTGTCGCTTTTTTGTGACTTCTACCTTAGCAGTAGTCAGAGACAGACAACGACCAGCATCGTCCTGGTTCTCCCCCTTCAGAAGGCCGTGCAGACTGGCCCACTACGCCTGTGCTTGGTCCAAACCTTTCAAATATCAACAGCCCAATCCGCGAGCTCTGGCAAAATTTTCGGTTGAAACTTGAAGGAAAGTTGAGGTCGGACGAGTCTGAAATGGCCAGTCTGGGTGCAGGTCTGCGCCTAGGTCTGCGACTGTGACAAAGGCTGGGTGCACAAGGTACGTCAACTTCAACCTCTTCCTCCACTGTGCGGGCCAACTTTAAATTTAAGACGTTATATTCCACAGCGATTCCTCACACCCCTACCCATACTGGCGAAGCCCAAAAATCAGCATTCCTTTTGATATTACGGGCGGCAGGGAGCGAGAGGGCGGGCAAAGAGGTGGTGGGGAATACCAGGGATGAGAGCATAGAGTCTGCAAAGGCCTGCACCCAGACCGGCCGTAACTTGCACATTCACGGAAAGTCGACAACCGTCAGCAACGTTCACTTGATTATAAACTTGTCAATTTGAAGGCGCTGTTCTGCTGTTTCCGCCTTGCCTTACAGTTGCGAATCCCATTTATTATGGCCTATAATAAGACTACATATGTGAGATTCACAGGTGGACTGCAAGCGAGCGGATTTCTTATGTACAAAATCACACATGACAGATCAATGGCGTGAATTATCTTCGTACCCTTAATAGTTAGCATCTTGCTGAATGAGCGCAATTGCTTTTGCAGAACGAGGCCTAATAGAGCACTTGAATGGCTTGGGGTGACTGGGAGTGTGTCTAGCTCAAACAACAGTGCAGATGCAATAAGTTGCGCAGCATACCTGATCGTCCCGGATGTAGGGTCAACTTCTGGGGTGATCTCAACACCATTCTCGACGACTTTGGAGATATCAAACACTGCGAGTGACATCACGGTGGATAGCCAGACAGAGGCATCAGCGAGGTGGAGACCTGTCCATGAAAGCAAAAAAGTCAAAATTCTGTTCGTTGAGTATGATTTGTGCGTACCGGGGCAGATACTGTAGAGCAGAAATTAGTGTTGCACTTAAAATCAAAACCATGCTCACCGTCTACCGAAACCAAAGCAGATCGAGCGAGGTTCAGGCTCGGGATCTTTTCCGTCATTGCCCAAAAAGCGTTCGGGGTCGAATTGCGAAGGGTTAGCGTATGTCCGCGGGTCATGGAGCATGAACCTGCCTTTTCAGTTTGATTGGTTTGTCGAATACAGAAAATAAAAGTATTAACCAAATGTTAGTTAGTACCAAGGCACCTTTTGGGATGAGGTACCCGTCATGGATATCATCCTCGGTGATGCGATGGGGAATAGCTGTCATTGAGTGATAGGTTTTGGTAATTAAAGAAAACAATAAATGAGATCCACACACCAGTAGGGCCGACGACATTCCAGCGAAGGACTTCTTTCACAAGCGCCTCGGTATAAGGGAGGGATTCACGGTCTGCAAAGGAGGGAAGACGATCAGTACCAACAATAGCATCTATCTCAGCCTGAGCCTTCTTCTGCACATTAGGAAACAGTGTCATGGCTAGAAAAAGCGAGTAGATTGCAGAAACTGTCTGGAGACAGATGTTAATTTCAAAAATATGATAATATGAGGAGGATCCAACCGTGTCGGCACCACCAGCGTATAGGGATGCAGCAGACCATTTCACTACGTGATCCTCTTCGGCAGACAAAATACGGCCTTCCAACAGATTTGAGGTGAAAGACATCGGGGCAATGCCAGCATCCTGTAAAATATTCAACTCATGGTGACAACAGCACAGACACTTCATTACCATCTGGTCCTTGACAAACTTGTACGGTAGATCAACCATCTGTTTGAGTGTTTGGTGCCATTCACGAGCCAAGCGCTTGAAGCCAGCACCAGGGAACCACTCGGGCACCTTGGTCACTGAAAACAATTAGACCAATTACAAGCAAACGTCAGTAGTGAAGTCTTACAGAATGGCATGGTATCAACTATGAAGGCGCCGGGAGCAGTGGACCGCGAGAAATGGTCCATGGCGCGGTCCGCAAGGTCGATGAATGGATCATTGTTGTCCTTCACCTCGTAACCATGAGTGATCCGCAGAATGATAGCGCCAGCGGTGCTATAAAAATTCAAGGTCCCATACATGCAAGTGTAAATCATACAACATACAGCCGAATATGAGCTTGCAGTTGCTCAGGCTTCGAAAACACACGCTTCAGGAATCGGCGAGTCTCAATCTCCTCGATTGGGTGGAAGGCACTTAAGGCGGCGCGACTGCCCATGATTTGGTGGATGCTCTTGCGGTACTGACGAAAGCTGTCACCATACGGGAGAAGACCCAAAGAGTGCTTCCAGCCAACAAGTTCGCCACCCATAGGCAGAACAGGACGGTCAGAGTAAACAGCGCCTTTCTTGTCCAGCATGGCTATCGCACTCTTGACTGAATTTATTACAATGATGTGCTGACCCAGTACTTCAACATGCGAGATAGCACCTGGAAGACATGAAGTTGGAATGCATTATTCTGGAACAACAGGAGACACGCACCATACTTCTTGCCCCACTCTGCAAAGGTGAGCCAAGGCTTGATTTGAGGGATGTCTTGGATGTTCCCAACAAGAGGCCACCCTCGGGGACCGGGGGGGTATGATGGATTCTTGTTCAACACTTGCTTGACCAGATACACTCCGATACCAGCAAGACATAGGTCCAACCAAGTGACGTTCGGTGTCAACATGGCACAGTAGAAGAGAGTGAACAAGTAAAGAACGAAGTTGAGTGATGGATAAGAGACGAGATCCGGGACATGTTATATTTGAACTCTGCGTGGGCTTCATTATATTATCCGAGTTACCCATAAAAGCCTATGGACAACTGAACGCGGGAAAACATCATATGATCGTTAAGTTGCCAGCTGTGATCCAAGGAGAGTTTAAGTAGGTGGCGTTGATTAGCATGCTGAGTCGGTGGTTAATGGTTGAATTTACAATATCTGGGGCGTTTGTTTGAGAACCCACGGAAATATAACCACCGCGGTCATTGGAACACTGCGTCATCTCATCAGGAAGACCCGCCCGTATTAACTTGGAAATAGAAAAGTCAGTTAGGCAGGAAGATCATCTACTTCTAATCTGACCTTTTTTCTTGGCTTCTCTACATCATCTTCGTCCTCGCCTTTACCTGGTAAAATTGTACTCTGGTCTTCCACAACTACCTTTCGTCTCTCCTGTGTTATTACCTTCTGCACACACTTCTCCCACATCATATCGTTAGTCCCCTTCACCTTCCCAACTTCCCAAGTTGTTCTCTCGAGTTCTCTACCTCAGCGTCAAGCTTGGCAACGTACGCACTTAATGCTCCCAAAGTGCCGATCGTGTTCGGTTGTATAAAAATGCATTATCTCGTTTAAACTCGGCTTTGGGATAGTCGTAAGTGCTTGGTATGCCTTCAGCGGGCGGATATTAACATAAGGAGAGTACCCATTTCAACAGAAGAAAGACGTACCTTGCCCCACACAGGAAGTATCATCACCACCTCGTGCGCCTCCTTTGCCTTTGAATCATTCATGCGGTGGAACAAAACGACAGGGCGCATAAAAACGATGCCCTTCGCATCAGTGGAGTTTTCAAGGTTGAGACAGGCTAATGTGTCCGACCAAGCCAGGCGGCCTAAGTTTGGTACAAGGAGCTGGTGCGAGGCAACGTCGTGGTGTGGATGAGCTCTGCGGCATTGCCCACAAGGAGGGACCTGGTGAGGGAGGTGGTTAGAACTTGTTATTGGCTGGCTATATTCGAGACGCATCAACTAGCCTCACTGATGCCTGTGCCTCCAACGGCTTCGATCCTCTGACAGCGTGTTTTTCAGTTCGCTGGCAGAAGAGGTTGCCTTGGTATATGGAGCCATTTGGGGAGCGGAGGCAGCGAAAATAAGTGTTCGATGATGTCCAAACTGCTGATGATATGGGTTCAGGGAAGTAGAAGGTAGTCAACAACAATTGAGACGATAAATACCAGAGCTTCGTATCTGAGATGAACAAAAAGGTAACCACAGCTAAAAAGATGAGCTCACTTTTGCAGTATGATTGAAGGACCCGGCGCGGCGAGCGCGCTAAAAATGGGGAATGCGCTGAGGTTGTAAATGATGTCTTTTAATAGTAGGGTGTGGTCTGACAGCGTACAATATGGGATCGGAAGTTCATTTTGGGTGTCATCAACGTTATCGACCAGTCTACTGTGACATTGCTGTCAACAAAACAAGTTTGCAACAGACATTAATATTGCCACGGACCAAACACTGACTCCAGAGCCATCACCGCCTGAAATAGGGGTAGCGCAATCAGGGTGAATTTCAGGACATTGATGTGGCGATAGTGGGCGTCTCAAGAGTTGCTGTCAAAAATCGAGTCGGGGTCCACCTGAAATATCATATTTTCTGACGCGCCTCCAACAGATATTTCCAACCTTGGGCCGTCCCTCCCGCACAGAAGCTTCATGTATTAAATCCATCGTAATACACGACAACCACTTAGGCAGGACTATTTGAAAAGTGAGTTGTTCCTATGACGTACTAAGAAAAAGCGAAAGCTATATCACAAACAGAAGACCTACTTTTTGGAAGTTGTAGACATTTATAATGAATTTGTCTTGTTGTGCCGCGAGGATGAACCCTTCTTGGCCATCGTGCATTTCGACGAATGACTCGGATGTGCAGTGCAGTGAAGGACTGGATAGCTTGGAGGATGGGAGAGACATACTGGTTCACCATGGAGAACGATTGCGCCTGAACCAAAACCGGAGGTCTGGGGTGCAGCAGGGTGACAAAGTACGACTTCTTGCAGAACCATGAGTTTCGGTCAAATCAGAGTAGCAGTCGTGGGAATTATATCCAGAGGGGTCACAAGCGCCCCGTTGACCTTCGGACGGTTGCGAACCACAACAGACACCATCAGACAGATTTTTCCTGCGGGATTAATGGCGGTGGTACAACATGATATTAGTTCGCCCTGTATTATTCTCGTCGTCGGAACACCGACTCAGTACTACGATAAGATATCCTTCTCGTGTTCTCTCCAATCCGACAAGTGTTTGACTGGTGCTAATGACTTGCATCTTTCCATGCGCTAGACATCACTTCCAGTCAATATGCTTGTATGCTCCTCGAAAACGGGAGTAACCATGTCAGTTGCTTCGCTAGTGTCGGCCAGCCTGAGCTCTGCGTGATAGTATCCTCGAATACCAAGGATAAGGCGTGGTCCCAGCACAAACATCTCTATAGATATGAAGATTTGAAGCAAGCCAAGATAGAGTTGAGCTCCGACAGAATATGAGACCTACAGAAAACAATGAGTGGTCGTAATGTAAATATCAGTCACAGATTGACATACCAAAATGGGAGACAGCAAGCCGAGGACGAGACAAGAAACAGCGGCGAAGCTAGGACGGGAAAAACTTCAGCGGGAAAACATACATTCGAATTGCAAACTCACGCTACAAAGTAAAACATGTGCGTTTGTATTAGCGCTGTGAAACAATCTCGGACGGCGCATCCCGTTGCTGGTCGTCGCAGTCCCCGGAAATGTTTTATCACAATCCAAACTGCCAGACACAAGGTAAGGAGCTCCCAAACAGTGACGAGTATCCAACTCCCAGCGGTGAGAAGTCGGACTCCTGTCCCAGAATTGCGATAGGTGCACTCATAAGTACCAGAAAGGACAAGCTCCTCTGTATTCGTCACATGAGTCGGGTGCACTTATAGTGTTTCATCCATGATCAATGCTTACCCCCTGAAACCTGGCCAGTCGCCTTGCCAAGAAGATATCCACAACAGGTCGTAACAGCTAGGAAGACTACAACGAGAAAAATCAACATCTTTCTGGATTGTTGATACATGGCGTGTAACCGAGTGATGATGATGACTTGTATTAAGTCATCAATGAATATCACTGAAGGGACCAAAGGTGGATAGCTCACCGCCCAGCATGATAAACACGAGGTAGGATACCCAGAATTGAACGATCTCAAAAGCGGTACCTGAAAATCACAGTTACTGATCGAAGAACTGAACAAGTGCGAAACAAACTCACATCTGTTGCAGTCGTTGTATTGAACCAATAAGGTGACCGACAATATTACTCACCCCTACATAGGAGTGCAGTTAGTTGGCCAGAATGATAGGAATCAGTACAGAATGCTCACCGCATCTGTCCGCGAGAGTGACGGAATTTTCCCTGCATACGGTCGGTTATAAGCAACAAGATGTATCGAGGAAACATACATAGTATGCCAGCGCTGAACATGCATGGGAAATGAGCTATTAGCGTAGTGTCAGCTTTTATGCCTTGTATACATACATAGAGAATAATATTCCAATGTAGCGCAACTAGAATATTGCGGAATCAGGACGGCTGGCCGACTGCACTTATAAAAGAAGCTACGTACACCGAGATATAGGGCGGTCATGAGGGACCAGCGTTGTCCCTGCCCCAAATTATAACGATTATTGCGTTGTTGTTCTTATACAGGACTTTGCTCACCCAGAATAATTCAACCTACAAGATGAACCTGATGAGATGGCCAACCCGGTAATGGCATCAAACTTACCTCTTGTCCAAATTCCAGCACTGAGAATACCTAAGACATCAATAATTTTCCCGATGAGTATTGTGTTGCTAACTCCAATCATATATCACTGCGGTAGAAGATGCAACTAGTTGCGACCAAATTGAGACATCAACAACACCATCCGACCTGTTCTCCACGAACCTATAAAATAGCTGCTAACACGATAAAAATTGATTAGCGGCCACCAACTAGGATCGCTTGAGACAAAGGTCATTTTCAAGAAGTTGGTATGAATGGGTGGTAAAATGGTGTTACGATGGCGTCTGTGCCATATATACCACGAACGGCACTATCCAGTGCTCTTATCAACGGACTGGATATAAGGCAATAGCTTAACGACTGCAATAAGCATTTTCATGTGCAAAGGGGTCATTCCAGGGTCGCTCGACTGCCACATGTCGCACTAGGCCAGCTCGAGGAAATTACACACACCAAACATTTGAATGCCCGCAAAAAGCTGTTGGTGAAGCCATTTTCAACATTAATGCTGTTCTCGAGAGGCTACCACCACGCTTCTGTATCAAGCATCAGTGTGATAACCTTTGCCGTGGAGCGATAAAGGTCTTATTACTGAAATTTATCTGCGATGACCATACAGTAGGACAATGGGAAGGAAAAGGAAAAGATCCAACCGTAACAGTCAGATGACGCACCACTGCCACAAGTACACAATACAACGCCTCCAAGCACTTCAATATCCGAGAGTTGTCCGAGAGGGGTGAGAAGATTGCGACTCGCTGGCATTTGGGTTGATTTTGAAGTCTAGATATGGTTGCCCAGGACTGATGGGGTGCAAAGAGATGCTACCTAGTACATGAGCGTGAATCAACATTGAGCGGATGAAGTTTGGCACACTCAGACAGTCTGGCTTCACCGGAAAGCATGACACAGATAAAAGCTGTGAAACAGTTTAAACCACAAACCTGACCTAGCGCCACAGGGAAACAATATATTGCTTGTACTATCCCACTATAGCTTGACGAAGACGTTGGTGGAATATAGCAGGGAAACAAATTGAATGGGCGCTGCATTACGAGATGGGAATAGCCTGATCTGAGTCTTTGATTTTGATGGTAGGTGTGATACGTGCAATCGCAGCGGGGTGGGGCGCATATTGTAGCTAGTAATAGTAATATTGCTGATCCAGAGTCGTAAGCCTGCGGGTGATGGCCGCCAGCAAAGGAGATGAGAAAATGTTTTGAGACAAAGCGTGGGAGCTGGGAAACTTTGTAAATTGTCAAGTCCTCCACACACCAAGTTCAATATAAATCAATTATCACGTCGACATGAAGCGACGGATACCGAGGACTTCAGAGACGCGGTGGAAGCTGAAGATTACGGCCTTGGGGTTAATGTGGGTGTTAAGGTGGTAGGAGGTAAGTTTTGGTTTGTCTGCCCTTTGGACGTTGGTGCTTTTCGACCTATGATTCATTTTTTTTGACTTTTTTTGTTGTCTTGTGCCTTGCTGACTGATTGGCAGATCTTGAATGTGCCGTACCTACGCTCCCCGCGCCCCAGCTAGCGAGGTGGAGAGAGCACCTGATGATCGATTTTTCACACAGCGGATCACGCTCGATAACTAGTACGCGATGTCGCTGATTCCTGAACTGGCAGGAACATCTTGACAACGGCGTTTAACCCACGATGTTCACAACCTTTGGAAACTCGGCGTCTGAGCATTTTACGCGTGACAGTGACACTGGTCCGCAGATCTACAATCAGAATCCCACCCTCCCAGCCCCACACTTCGATTCAATCAAGGTAGTCGACGGTCTCGTTCAGTTTCCTTTCTACTTGATTTCATGCGACAAAATTAATTCGGCGTCGATGATACAAGGCCACCTTCATCAGTGATCATCAACGCCTATTGTTCCGCATCATTATCTATTTCAGCGATGAACATTGGAGGCGCTGTACATTATGGGATATCTAGCATGAGCACCATCGTACAACTCCACCAACTTAACTCAGTCTGCCACTTGCTATCCCTCGATTATGACCTTAGTCTTGAATGATACCAGTTGATTGACGCTAGTCAATTGCAACATTCTTTTCGGCTACATCGCAGGTGACGGTTCGCATTTTGACGGTGTTTGTGATGTCTCATTTTGATTCGCAGTTGCATCATTTGTTGCGGCAATACATGGTTGAGGCGAGCAAGGTAGTAGTACTGATCGGTTGTCAAACAAGAGGCAGGTGTCATTGCCGGAGTAGCCCTCTTACTAAAATTTATCGCTGGAACTGGTTTCGGTGAGCAGCATCCCATATCGATGATATCACGAGAACAACAAATGATTTGATTTGAGGTAGAGGCAACTTTGGTCCCTCATGCATCATGATTGTTCTGTGTTAATATTCCGGCGGACAATGCCTGTGACAGTCGGCAATTTGTGCTGACTTCAAAATGTTCTAGGTGCGTTACATGAGAATGCTCTTACATATGGCTTGTTCAGTTTCTGACTGGCAGTAAGCAAAGAGTCTCTTGTCCATTCCAGTGACAGATGCTGGTGAATATTCCCACTGATAAGTACCATCCCCGGCCAAATAACTGTATATCTACATAGGGATGAGTAAGATCCTGGACCTGCTTGTCGGTTCAATACAACCACTTGCAATTGCTGTCAGAGAGTTTGTTTGCTACGGCACCCGTCAATGTGCCTACAAATGTGGGGACGGAATCCCTGGATTATCGTCATTGTGTGAGATATTTTCGTCCAGTTTGGGTTGTCATAAAACACTTCCGCGAGCTGCGACAATCATCCACAGGATCGACCAATCTGTGACGGATCTCTGCATCTGATCACTGATCATTTCTACATAACCAAACTTTCGTGGAATCAACATTCATCACGGGGCCTTCCGAATATTGTTCATGCAGATGTTTGTGCGCGGGCCACGCTTTACCCTTAGCACTCGAGAACCAAACGCCACACTCGTGGCTGACTCTGACGAAGGGGTTGCCGTGGCTAAAGTTGCTTTCCAGGAGCACGTACACGACGTATCAGCTACCGTTGGTGGAGTACGGGGAATGCCCAGCTGGTCGGGTACACTGGTCGGGTACATTGTATCTCCAATTTTTGCTTGAACAATTACCGTCTGCCCGGCTGGTGCAGAATTCGATGACCGACTTGTTAACCTAGAGGTGATAGCCCACCTGCACAGATGCACAATTTGGACAAAGTCACATGGCTCTACCCCTCTCGCTCCCGAGCGTCCCTCTGTTCCTGCCTCGAGGGCTCAGCCTCTCACTTCTACTCCGCGTATAACCGTGGTTATTTTCTCAATAATCTAAGATAGAGGTTTTCGCTGATGGCCGCTGTCCTCGCCGTTTTCACACAATCGTAACCATGTCCATCGGTTTGCCATACAGGCGTCAAACTATTATCAGCCCGCAAGCGCTCAATTTGTGGCATATGCAAAGTTTCAGATGCTTGTGAGACTTCATCTCATGGTTTCCAGCTTATGCCAGGGTAGATAAGCACCTGGACGGCAGAATATATGCCCATGTGACCATTGTCAGTCGTGTGAGTATTGATATTCTTTGACCCTTCCATTGATAGCTAACTGTTGAGAACTGCGATTCGTGACACCGACAAGTGTAGTGATGGCAAATTCGTAACGTACAGCATTCAGTCAACCCTGACACGATAACGAGACTATGCACTTTATAAGTATCTACGTCAGTGATCGACGGCAGACCACACTCCCACCTTGAATTCGCTAATTGATCTGTGCACAGTCTCATGTCAGACGAAGAAGTTGTCTATGCTCTCCGATGGAACAACGATATAGCAAGTTCGTTAACTCCGTTTGACTCACTTGTGAACGAAGCACCATACTGAACTTCATAATTTTCCAGTGATGATTTTTGCCTTGATATCCTATGAGTACAGTCCGTAGCTTTTACGACGCATTGCACTGGACTGAGCGCAAGATGATCTAGTACTTCACTTTGAGAAAGAGGTAACGACAAGCTTGTTTTCTCTTGGTCATGTAGTACTCACTCAAATTGTCGTAGGTCAAGTTTGTTTGGGTTAGTGTTCAACCTCTGCAATGACATCAAGCTCCGGACACTGATTGAACATCCAGACAAAGCGGTGGTCACTAATGACATATCTCTACCTCGCTGTAAGGTCTACCTTGTCAAAGTAATTCGTGATTGTTTATTTGTTGTTATGCCAGACTCGATATTTTGGTCTTTTCCTTGCAATGTACGTCACATTGGTCGTGTCCTTCATTTGGTGCATATAAGTTGACACCGACCCTAGGCTTTGCGCCTGCTGTATGTGATGTTGTGCCCACTGAGCCTCCATTAGCTGATTAGCACTAGGGGGAGGTGTAATGTACATTCCCGAACAGGTGAGTGTGTCAATACTTTTTTTCTCTAAGAGGTTCCGGGTTGACACAGATTCAGTCGTACGTCAGATGTTCACTTAACAGCTAAGCCTGATCATTGACTTCTTGTTTAGCTGCAAGTATACTGGCTTCAACTTAAACTGCATTCACTTATCACGCAACTGAAACAGGTTATGATCTTGCCGTGCTGTTGGAATGGAGCTTCTCAATTTATTTTTGGTTGGCTGAAGGTAAGTCATACGTTGTTGTATCTCATCGTGCTCACCGGTTTTCCATCCGCAGTCATTCTTATCTGGCGCCTTTACGCTCTATACAACCAATCCAAGCTCATAATGCATTTGCTAATCGGGTCATTTCTCATTATCGTCGCGCTCTCGATAGTGATCGATATATACTTGTATAGTCGACCCGAAGCGTTCTCGGGTGACTTTTAATTTCTTCTCGGACTAATTTGTGTACAAGCTGACATCTTGTTATATAGTGGTAGAAATAGTAACTCCAAACGTCAAATACTGCACGGCTGCCTTCAAAATAGGGCCTATGTTTGCGATCTATGCTTCCATCCCGATCGTATGCTTTGATATCTTCCTGGTTGTTCTCGCCGTTATCAGCCTCGTGAGACACCTTAAAGAACGAAGGGAAATCCAGATAGAGCCTAACGCATATGTGATTCTGATCGTTCGATGCCATATCGTATACTTCCTCCTGTAAGTTCGCCTTCGTCTAATTAGTTCTGTTGTTCACAATATCCCGCTAGGAATTTGACAAACCAAATCTTATTGGTGGTACTTTGGGCCAACATTCCAGTATGATGATGTCGTTATTCTATAGAGATCATCTCTAACAAGAACACCAACAGCCAGCAGTAATGAGTCTGTCGGAGGGGTTCATCAATTCCGCGCCATTTATTATTGCGCCCCGTCTGATCATCAGCATTTGGGATACACATGCCAATGAAGACTGCGTACATATCAGTACGGCATTTGAAGATTGCATATGTTGGACTTTACCACCGACATTCGAAGAACACGAAATGGACTGCGTATGACCAGGATAAAGGGAAAAAATATGGGGTGAAGTGGTTGAAGTCCGAGTTCTTTGATACACGAGAGTCAGTTGTTCATGGCCCGGTTTTCTGTGTATCTATGTACTATCTTGTGTTTAAAAGAAACCGACTACTCCAGTGGATGCGCTGGACGCTACTGAATTTTAAAAGGTGTATTGATGGATGCTCAATACTCAGTGCGATAGTAACCCCACAGATGTCATGCATCAAAGTTGCACCTTCGCAAGAGTTTCAGTGATAGAATAACTGAATACGAATGGCACATAAGTTACTGCCTGTTTCTGCATACTATCGCAACAGTTCGTATCGTTCTCGAATGCGTAACAATCATTTACATTCGGGTGCGTGCAAGCGTTGAGTGACCGCGTCTACTTCTGAATACCATAGCAACATTTCGCATCGTTCTTGAGTACATGGCAATAATTTACATTCGAGTGCGTGCAAGTGTCCGTTGGAAGAAAGAATCCTTGTTCTCGTTTGAAGTTGTCAAGTCCGATCGTGTGTTCGCCGGTGTCGTGTGCTTCTACAAGACAGCCGAAGGTCGTAATGGTTGAGTCGCGTAACTAATATGAATCTACCTTGTTCGTGAATTCGATGGCCTTTCAATAGCTCTGACTGGTCAGGGTTATAGTGAGAGTATATCGTGTTGAATTGGGCACCAGGGGCAAGTCTTCTGGGTCTTCGGTCTGAAAGAAATTCATTTGTTAGTATTCTGTAGCCAGAAACGATATGTACCTCAATACGACGTTTCTTAGAGAGTGCAAATTGAGACTCTTCTCCCGGAACTTCAACCTGACAGAAATCAATGTGGGTAGTGACAGGAAGAGGTACGAAAGAAGCAAACAGCGGGTTGCTTTCTCTTGTTGACATGCTGTGGGACTTCACTGGCAGTGTCGGAACTGCTTTTGGACTTCTGTCAACACACGTAGGTATGTAGCTCAGTGACAATGCTATAAAAATGATCAGAAGCTTACCCGAATACCTTTCTTTGCGTTGCTGGATGCGGGGTGATTGCTAGGCTCATTAACATGTTCGACGAGTTGGCCTAGACTCATCCTATCATACTAAAATAGAATGTTAGCACGCTGGATTGCATGACCAAGATAATTGTGACCTACTTCATCGCCGTAACCACTCATTTTATCTTCGTCTTCCGTTTCATCTTCATCGTCCGTGTCATCTCCGCCTTCCGAATCATCTCCATCTTCGCTGTCATCACTGTCAGTCGAATCGTCATCGTCACCTCTGCCCGATGCTAGGATGATAGGAAGATCCTTGTGATAAGCTCTGCTGTTTCGGAGAAATTGGCCAATCATATCTCGCATAGGCCATACATTTTTGAATCGTTGGAGAAACGGATGTTTAATCTGCAGCTGAGTTGAGGCGTATGAATATTCTAGATCTTTCTGAATAGGAAATAAATATATCTATATCTCACCAGCACAAGTAGATATTCAACGACAAATTGATCTTGTGCGCGCATCGTCTTATTAAGGTTGAGATATTTGATGGCAGCGAGGCGAGCTATAGCCTGTTTGCGTGGTATTCAGTAGCATATAGTCAGGTCAGAACAACAGGACGCGCTCGAAATTCGTTATAACGACGATTTCTGTCTTTCAAACCCATCGCGTCTTGAACATTGTACCCTTGTGGGGGAGCTCGTCCTGCCTGACCCTTCGGCTTAGGTATTTCGCGAGATTTGTGGTTAGAGCGATGAGTGTCGTTTGTCGCTTCGGCTCGCCGAGTCCCTCATAATCAAGTTCAGCCTCAAATACCCGCAGCTATTAATTAAAGCATACTTTCAAATTCAATCTGTGAAGCAAGGAGTTTGAGGATTTTCTTGGACTTTGGGCTCGACATGATGGTTGTTATATGTTGGTGGTCGCTGGTGGTGGTGACTCTAGATCTAGGGGTTTGTTGACGTGTTGTTTGTTTTGCAAATCGTTCAGCTTGCTGTGCTTACATAAACAGACTCAAGCTCAAATTTTTACATGAGCGGGCGGCCTGACAAGTACTTTGGGCAGAATTACGCGTCACTGGTACGCGTCTGTCTCCAACGACTAAACGACAGACATATACTCCTAAAAATTTAGAGAAGCCATTCAAATTCCGTCCTGATTGCAATCATTCCAGGCTACAAAACTCACGAGGGAGATGTCAATTCAAATACTGACAGCACTCGGCCTGATACTGATTTCAGGATTGCTTCTATCCGTATGGATTGTATTATCGCCGTAGTAATTCAGCATATTTCTCTACAAATACAAAAACACTACAAGCGCGTCAATGAGGTATATACGTCTAAATGCAATGCAAGTCATAACCCAAACAGATATCACGAGGCAAGAACATCAAATGACACCAAGCATGCAGTCGCTCATGCCTTGGGTGCCCGTGCGTATTTGCGACGGAACTTGCTGTCTACGCTCTCAAGATAGAATGTGCCAGGCCAGATGTTCTCGATGGAACCCTCTGGCGTGTAGTTTACAGCGTTGTGGTTTTTCTCACGAAGCTTCAAGAGAAATCAATTAACTCGCATCAAAACGAATAAATGCTGGACTTACTGTGAGGGCGTCAACGTATTCCTGGCAAGGCACGAGCTTCATGCTTGCCAAGCGAGCGAGCAAGTCCATCTTCTCCCGGATCTCTGACGTGTCACCCTTGACACGGAGAGTGAAGAAGCTGGCAGCGCAACCAGAACCGAACGCGAACATGCTCAAACGCTTGCCCAAAAGCTCGGAAGGTGCAACGGAAGACAGGACAGAAGCAAGGCAGCCGTAAAGCGAACCTGTGTACATGTTGCCCAAGCGTTTCGAGCAAGCCATACCAGGCTCGACTTTCTTTGCGTATGTTGCCTTCGAGACACCAATGAAGGTTTTCTCGAGGTTCTTATCAGTGAGGGACGCGGTGTATGAGGTTGCGAGGATGGATTCGGTGTTAGCGACGTTAGCGAAATAAGATGCGGAGGGGTTTGCGAGGAAATCGTTGTAGAAAAGACGACCGAGACCCTTTTGGACCTGTTTGCCGTATGGGCTGTGGAAGACAGCGTAGTCGATGTCATCGATGGAGAAGGAAGTCAGAGATTCCTTGCCATTCGCGTGACCGTTGAGCTGAGCCTTCTTGGCTTTGGCGGTCTTTTCACGGAAGCGCGAGTATGCAGCATCCAGTGCAGAAGTATAGGTGGTGACTGAGACAGGCCCGTCGACCTCGGGGTACTCCGAGTCCAACCGGGGCTTGTAGAAATCGTATGTGTTTGTCATGTGATTACCGTGTATCGCTGTAAATTCAGAAATAATATATCAGATCTGTGAAAATTACTCCAGGAACATCATGGAAACGAGCCAAGGCGTCCAAAATCAAAGGAATAAACGTACGTTCAACAACGACAGGTGCGTTGGGACCAATGAGAAGCGCGACAGCACCAGCACCACCGGCTGGGCGTGCGGCACCTTCAGCGTAAATAGCGATGTCACCGCCAACAACAATAGCATTGCGGCCATCCCAGGAGGTGGATTCAACCCAGTTGACTGCGTTGAAGAGCGCAGCAGTGGAACCATAGCATGCGTTCTTTGAATCGATACCTTCGATGTCGAAGTTACCAGATTCAGAGAAGAGGTCCATGAGGGTCGTCTTCACGGACTTTGATTTATCGATGATAGTTTCAGTTCCGACGTCAATGCGACCAATGGATCTGGGGTCAATGTCGTAACGCTCGAGAAGACCAGAAACGGCTGGAAGGAAGAAGATGAGGGTTGACGCGTGCAATGACATGATGACACGCACCATTGAGAGCGAAGGAGTTGATGTCTTCCCTGTCATCACAGCAAGCCATGTACTCCTGGCCGAGACCAATGGTGTACTTTCCTGCTGGGACACCATCAAAGACCTCGAGTTCAGCCTCAGATATGCACTGAAATGACATAAGATGAGATATGATAGCCATGATGTAGAACTGATGGAAACATTACCCTGTGGGGGAAGTAGACCTCCATTGCAAGGATACCAACATCCTTGGGACGAGGAATTGTTTGCTCGGAAGAGACTGAGGAAGCAGGAGGGATGGCCATTTGTGTGGGTATTGGGTATTGGGACAAGAAAATGGATGTGGATATGGAGGCAAGGGGAAGAGGGTTATATAGTCATGATATATGTAGCCTGAAATAATATAACGTTCAATTCAAATTTATGGTACGATTCACTTTATGGCGTGTTTCACAAAAAAACCTGCTGGCGGCGATCACCTTCCTCTTCTGCTCCGAGTCTTTCCAAGCGCTGTCGGAGATCAGGCTGGCACTTTGTCGAACCATACCTTGAGGAGTGCTCCAAGATGCTCTTGACGCAGACAAGTACGGTGACACAACAACTGGCAGGTGAGACTTGGAATGGGATTTTCTATAACTTCCCATAATGATTTTTACAAAAGCAATCATACGACACTCTCCTCTGAGACATGCTTCGCTGTGATTCTGATGGGCCGGCCTCAAACCGGAGGCGATGAGCACATTACATACAAGATTCTTGCGAATAGCAAAGTCATCGATTTGCCGAACTCCCATGTTTGCGAAGCAGATAGGCTGTGGCAACATGCAGTGCTGGGCCATGGCACAACTTGATATCATCGCATCTCCGGTTCTCAGAACGTACCCCTGGCTGCGCTCCTCCCTATGACCCTTCAATTATTCAATTTCTCAACAACAGTCATCCGAGTCCTTGTACTCAAATCTCTCGCGACGACATTGTCTTGTATGGAGTCCCGCATATGGCAAACAAATCATGTTGACAATTTAGACTAGACTGGATGTAGGCACGTTTCAAGACCAGGGTTTGTGTCAACATGAGCTGATATGAATCCATATCAAACCTCTCGTGATCTTATCTGTCCTTCTTCAGCTCGACTGTCGGTCCGTCCAACCCTTGGTCCAATATCGTTGATCCATGGTGGCTTTCTGCCACTTTCTTGGTAGCTTACGACGAAACCAACCATGTACCACTGTTTATTTGTCAGATACCTTGTGGTGCAATTTTCCTGTCAGCCCCCATGTCTGAGGACAATCGGGTCAGCCAACCGCTATGCCACTCCTCAGTACTTTCTGCCTAGGTCAAGCTACATTCGACTATGCCCGCCGCCCTCGACCGTCTTTCATCCGTCTTATCCACGAGCATGCCTTCGGACCCTCACTATCCACCCGGCGGTATTAGCGATATCAATCACCCTCCAATCACTCACAATCAGCTTTGCATTTCGCTGCCTGACCCGACTCTTGTGACAACGGAGCTCTTAACGTTACACCAGGTGGCCCACCAGCGCCAGCAGGAGGAAGCCGTGAGCTTGAACTACCAGCATGGCACGAAGGTGACACGATTCCTTGTAAAGATCAGATCGTTGTGCACTATTTCGTATGGGAAGCACGGATTCTTCTTTGCGACCTGTGCCCCGCCAGCTTGTATTTCGCTTACCGACTCGACTATTGGGACGACTAAGGTCTTTACCTTGCCCCAGGTAGCCCGCCAACACAAGGAGAAGGAACCTATGAACTCGAACTACCGACCTGGCGAGGTTGCGATGCGATACTTCACAAAGGTCTGCACAATTGCGTCCGGAAAGCCCGGATCCCTCTCTACGAACTGTGCTCAACCGTCATATAACTGCCTGTCTGATGCCTTGGAGACTATCACAACCATCCACTCTATCAGTTTGTTGGCAACGACAGACGCGGACGACACCTTCATCACCGCGGATGAGCGGTCTGTATCCCTCTGATCTGCGTTGTTCTCCCATGCTTACATATATTGACGTAGCATCCACGTCTCCAATCTTGCACCATTAGCAAGTGAAGTTGTCAGAGAAGAGCTATACATCCGTGGTTATCTCAAACGACATGAGCAGGACAATTGTTTTCTCTGCCAGCTACGGTGTATTGTCGTTCCACGGCTACTCCAGGTATTCCATGGGCGCTGGCCGAAGCAAGTCTCTGCTGTCCCTGTTTCCTCTAAGAGCCCTCAACATCCATCTCCACAGGCTATTGGCCGGCGTGGGGGACTCACAGTTGCAGAGGCGCTCAAGGTTAGTACATGTTTTAGTGAATCGCGCGGATTGTGCTCATCCATAGGCGTAGTCTGCCAATATCAAGGAGAATCCTCGTACACCCACTCCGACGAGACTATCTCCCAGCGATCAGTCGATCTATTGGTCTTGCAAGTCGCCACGGACGGCTGTCGATTCATCTCCATCTCCTTTTATCCAAGAAAGCCCTATGTCGATCACTCAGTTTTGCGATTTCTGCGAATACTCGTACATCACGTCACATACTACACCTCCCTCGTCACCGGAGCTCGTGGGCCTCAATGAGAAGACCGTTCTGGGTACGATGAGCTCCTTCTCTGAAGCAGCTCTGCGGTCCTTGGCGCCCCGGGTTGCGTTGATGAAATCGAAAAGTTCGTGTGTAGAGGGGGATGCGAGGAGTTTCCAAAGGTTGCGGTACGGGGAAGTCTGCAACTACCATCTTGTCTGATTCTTGTGGCCTTTTGCTCATCAGAGCTCGAATGGCTTTTCTATTACTCGTTCTTAATATCTTCACTTTGGTTTCATAATACCAACTCTGTGTCCCCATGATGTTGCCTAAGAATAACGATGGGCGTTTGTTTGGCGAGAAAGGTTCTCCGCTCGGCACTCACGTTGACACAGCCATTCTAATCATGCGGAGGGTTGATGGCTTGGCAGGACGCCTGTGACTGTCACAGCGTTTGAATGGACCATCTGAAGCTGGTACCTGCCTCCACGGAGTACTCTCGGATATCATCCCTTCACATCGACTAACACTGGCACCGGCGCTTGCACAACGGCAATCTACACACCACACTGCCTTTGTGAGTCCCTTTGTTGGTTGGACAGGGTAGAGATGACATCGGATGCAGAATATCAAACCCGAGGTTTTGGCATCGCATGTCAATCAAAACCATGTTATATTTGGCCGCCATCGACTACCCAGCGACCACTCATTACGACAATAAGTACGTACTCCACAGTTGCTTATCCACCTCTTTCTATTCTGTGAAATGCGCCAGTCATTTTAGGGCACAACTCAAACCCTCAATCTTACTACCATTTTTGAAACATTGAAAATCAGTTTGAGGTTAATATTAAATTGAGCGGAGGAATTCGAAGGTGGCGCAATATCAATGATCATGAACAGCCTTGCGGCAGGTCGTGTCATGCACTCATGGACTAACGGTATTTCAATGATTGCTTGTAGTCATCGATTCTCACCAGGCCAGCATTATCTAGGACGAAATTGCCACTTGCCTCGAGTTCAAATTGATTCCTTCGTTCAGGATATTCCTTGACCACGCCTACGTCTCTTCTCACTAACTTCATTTCTTGGATATGCAATCATCATATTTTGTTCGATTCTTTCTATGTATTGCTTCTTGTCTATCTGTTACGCGGGCGTTCAGTATGACTGTTGGGACTCCCACTCAATGCGATGATCTCACCGTTTCATGGACTGGTAAGTGCATGTCTAGTACGTTTGGTGTATACTCCCGCTGAACTTCGTCGGTATCCATAGGTGGGCAGGCACCATTTGAGATACTTTTGGCTCCCGTTCGTCCGCATTTTTGTCTCAAGCGTATCGATCGCATGCTAATGTTTGTCTTCCAGTCTTTGGAAATGTACCAGAATATACCTGTACCAGCATCAGCATTCAGCAACGGCAAAGGTTCTTATTCGATACCGCAACTATCATTGCAAATAGGAGCACTGTTTGTACTCACTATGTCTGACGCCACCGGATTTGGTTCTGGTGGGACGACAACCCAATTAACTGTTGGGAACCCTGTTGCAAACAACAAATGCAACACTACAGCTGCATCACCTCCTTACACGTTTAATTTGACGCCACTCCCGCTGACGCAATGCGGGTAAGTCTGGTTCGCCTGTTTTTTGTGGCAATGACCTACCAATATTACAGTCAATTTACCATTGGAGTCGGTAGTGGTGCAAGTGGTGCAGTCCTACCTGTTACTATTACGGTCAGATCATCACCAATTCTATCAAAATAATCTACTTATCTTGTTACAGCAACTTATTCCTGGAGGACAACCATTCGTATGGAATTCCGTGAACAGCTTTACTTTTAGCTCTGTCGTAAATGTTAACACAGGGACAAACCTCCTGTATTTTGTCACCGATTCCACGGGCAGACAAGGCGGAGTCTCTGGGTTCGAGCAGGTCTTAGGGTCGAGTGATTCCTCGTGCCTAGGCGCCAACTCTCCATCATCCACTGCAGGCATGTCAGCCACGGCCACGGCCACAACTACGGCTTCACCGACATCTAGTTCAAGCAGTTCATCCACCAGCAATGTTGCTCTTATCGCAGGCGCGGCGGGTGGTGGTGCGGTGTTCCTTACTGCATTGATCGTCCTCATGTGCTTGTGGCGTAAACGGAGAGCGAGACGCTCTTTGGACGTTCAGTCTTCTACAAAAAGCTACCCGAGTCGACTGCAGCGCACAGATCCAAAACACGACATCAGCCCTCGTGGGGATGTTCCGCCAGAATTCCCTTTCCCATACAAGACAAACCCCCTAAGCTACCACACCCGACCCACTCAACCCAGCCTAAGAACAGACACGACCAATTCATCCACCGCCAACTTCGCAGTTGGCGCCCCTCTCTCATCATTCAACCAGATACAACATTCGCGCCAGAGCTCCAACACAGACTTTTCTGCCTACGGGGATCGAAGTTCGACCATGTCATCCGCTTACAATCGAACAGCTACATCTCATCCATCTTCGCCACATTACCCATTACCATACCCTGTCGGCTTCCCTCCGCCCATTCGACCTGGAGTCCAATCACCTCCTCTTATTGCGTCTACCAGAAACCTCACATTTAACGACCCTCCCACGCTGTTCAATCAGACACTGCATTCACGCCAGAGCTCAAACGCGGACTTGACTGTGTATGGAGACGCTCAAAGTTCGGCTATGTCATCTGTTAGCAGACGAATGGCTACAGTCACTGAAGCGTCATCACCATCATCATGGGAGACAAATTCTGTGAGCTACCTTGGTCCACCGATACAATCTGGGTCCCAACCAAGTCGTGTCAATGCGTCTGCCTCCAACTTGGCAGCTAGGGAGCCTGTGCCCTTCAATCGGACACAGCCTTCGCATAAGAGCTCCAACACAGACTTTGCTGTCTATGGAGACGCTCAAATCTCAAATGTAACACCCGTCGAGCATATAGCTGTGGGGGCACGACCAGCATCACCACTTCCACGGAAGACAGACCTTGTCTACCTTGCTCCACCCGATCAATCCGGATCCCAATCAATCTCTACCCAAGCGTCTACCGGCAACGTCGTAGTTGCCAACCCTCCCACACTCTTCAATCAGACGCAAAATTCCCGCAGGAGTCTTGACACAAACAGCTTAGCTGTGTACGGAGCGTCTGGAAGTCAATCTGTGGCGTCGGCAAGCGCGCAAACAGCCGCAATGGCGGCCGGTCAAACAGCCCACCAGTCTCCCCCTACTCGAATCATTGTGCATACCGATGCTGATGATGTTGTACCAGACGACAATGGTGTAGTTGAACTTCCGCCGCAGTATTCGGAGCATCGGGGAATCAGTGCTATGTAATCTGAGTCTGCGTTATGACCTACGTCCACACACTCGAGTCTTTGGACATGGGTATGTATGTAGCGCGTTCATTTGCGCACAACTTTATTTCGCTAGAAGTGCCTTGTCTTCGATAATGAAGTGCAAGAGCATCGTGCTCCTACTTTGAATTGGGACAATTGAACCTCTATGTGGCATCCTTTTTCAAATCGAGCATCTCATGACAATAATGACATGTACTTAGTGAAGCACAATACTAGGAATTTCAAAGATATAAACGTAGTGTCTGAATCTGCTGGAACAGAGAGAAACAAATACAGCTATTTTCCATGGTAATGTGACAGCAAGAAATCAATGCATGAACCCACCTTTGCAAATTTCTCGCCCTCACATAAAATTAGCGAGGCAAGACTGCAGATATGAGACATTGCACTTGAGGGAGTTTGCAGTTCGAAGGCCTAGGGTTGAAAACGTAGTCACAAACGGAAGAGTAATGTATATTCAAGGGGAGACTCCGAGTCTAGGTCAGAGGATGTGATGATATGAGTATTACTGCGTGAGTGCCGCAAAGGGCTGGGGGATGTAGAGAGGTATGACTACAGTGCAGTGGAATGTCAATGAAAGCTTTGTGAAACCATGTGGATAGCTGATGAGGAGCAACTCGATTTCTGAGGCCTCCGATTGTCGGTCATAAGAGGCTGTCCTTGATTTCAAGAGCTCTGAGGCAGAAGGTGGAGGTAGTATGGGCATGGATGACTGCTTTGTGAAATGAAGATAAGAGGTCTAGGGAGATTGTTTCGACTGTGGTCAAGAGGTGTTTGGTGGGAGACAGTTGAGAGAACAATCGCACCATGCCAGGCATCGTAGCATTGGAAAAGCGGTTCTGTTGGGGGCACGCACGAGGAAGGGTACGCAGTGTCGTGATGGATTCAGTGACGATGAAGCATGACTGAAAGAATCAGAAGAACTTTCCGGCAGAGTCCGAGCCTCTTTATCAGCTCAACCGAAGAACAAAGCTAAATCCATTGAAACCTCGATCAAACCTTAGTCACTCCACTGCTGCCATCACGCTCCCAGTGACAAAGCTCCATGACATGCGGCAGCCTGCCTTTTGATCATTGGCCAGAACAACTTCTACTATGTCCAGACCTCGTGAACTTGCACGAGATTCATGTGACTCGCTCAAATACTACCTGCGTCAAATAATGTGAAGCAGGCAGTGTTGCACTGGCAATAGATCATCCATGAAGATCAGGCGTGCAAACTGCACGCCATATCCGCGAGTCACAACACGAAGAATATATCTTCTCCCATCTGATTTATTATCTACATTCCCCTCTAATCAGCCTGATCCAGAAACTTCCCCATGTCCCAATTCGTGGGGGCTGCGCCTCTTTCTATCGAAGTTTCCTCGTTCCGCGCTCCTTTTGATGCCACAGATGCAGATTTGATCATTCATACCTCAGACGATGCAAAGTTTGCTGTCCACAAGATCTTCCTTACCGTCGCGTCTCCGCTTTTGAAGCGTTTTCTGTTGTCTGGGTCGTCTTCCCCATGTCCGCCGTTTGAAGGGCTCGTCCTCAAGCGCGATGGCGATCATTCCATCATCAAACTCGAAGAAGATGCTCAGACAACTGAGAGGGTGCTGCAATACTGCTACCCCTTCTCCAATCCTGTATTTAACAGCCTAAACGATGTGCAGGCTGTCTTGGAGATGATGAGAAAGTTCGGGATGAAGGGGTTGATGAATAGAGTCAAAGGCTCGCTCGTACAGCAAGCGTTCCTAGACGATCAGCCGCTGCGCGTATTCGCCATCGCATACCGCTATGGTTTGGAGGATGAAGCCCGCATAGCTGCAAAGTATACGGTCCGCCAGCCCTTCTTCACCCCCTACGTCGAAGAGCTGGAACACATTCCTGCCTCCGTATACCATCGCCTCCTCCAGTACCACCGAAAGTGTAGTATCGCTACATGCTCGCTGACAGCCGACTTCTCCTGGTTTCCCGGCTTCGCATCACGCTGGGTATGGTTTCAATGCGATGACTGCGTTCATCACCCCCTATCGTGGCCTCTTTCTGATGGGAAGATATACGAAGTAAACGCATGGTTCATCGATTTTATGGAGCGCGCCAGAAATGTTCTTCGTGAGCGCCCTTGCGGCAAGGTCGTCGCAGATCCGTTTTTGATTGCAGAATGTCTGGAAGCAGCATCTGGCTGCCTCACATGTCGACCGGCTGCGTTTCTAGATCTCAGCGTGTTTATTGGGGAACACTTCGCTGTGGAGATTGACAGGGCAATTGATAATGTAAGTACGTTAGACTAGTTCTTCTGTGTGTACGCTGATCCTTGTTGTCCCCAAGGTGGAGCTAGATATCCCATTTTAGCTTAATAGCTGCGGTCTTTTTAAAATACAAAACACCACGCTGTTTCAATGCCACATTTCATAGATATGGAATCAACAACCTGACTCGTGTCGACTTCTTTGCAACGCTTAAATACAGCCAAAGGTATCAGCTTCTAGCTCACCGCATATACGACCTTGTCTTCGCTACCCATCCAGTCACCATGAATGCTGAGGAACCAACAACCACCGCTACAGCACCATTTGATAATCTTGACGGCGACGTCATCCTCCGTTCAATCACTGACCGTGTCGACTTCCATACTTTCAAAGTCATTCTTTCGCTCATGTCACCCGTGTTCAAAGACATGTTCACGCTACCTCAAAACGACTTGCAGTCGGATGTACCATCCATACCTGTCATTCCTGTAACTGAGAGCAGCACAACCCTCGAATCCCTTCTTTTACTCTGCTATCCTGCCGCTACCCCAACCTTTGACAGCTTGGATAATGCAAAGGCTGTGATGGAGGCAGCCAAGAAGTACGACATGCAAGCGGTCCTCAACCGTGCAGGTGACCTCGCGATGTCCCTGTTTTTACCAACTCACTTCCTCGATATGTACGCTCTCTCTTGTCGATTCGGATGGCAGCATCATGCGCAGACAGCTGCTACCAAGTCTCTTGAGATAAAGAATCTAGGACGTCCCAGCACCAAATTTGAAAGCATGCATGACATCACCGCTTTGGACCACCATAGGCTCCTCACATATCATCATGCCTGCGGCGTCGTTGCCCAAGCAGTCGGGAACTCTCTTTCCTGGCTAGAGCCAATGGCTTCAACCAAAAGTATGCCAATGTGGTCTCGGACGGACGATTGCACTTGCAAAGGGTTACGTAACACTCCTGTCAAGATGCTCCCAGTTGCAAACTTCGGAGAGCTGAAGATCCCCTCTTGGTTCGATGCATATCTGGTTTTGAGTGGGAAGGAGTTGTGGGAAAGACCTTGCGTGTCGACCATCAAGGAGTTCCGGGCAGCTTACAATCGCGCTGTTAGTAGTGCGTCTGACTGCACCGCCTGCCGCCGCACGGCCGTCGAGAGTATGGATAATTTCCGTACTCTGTATATCGCACAAGTTGAAAAGGTGGTTGCAAATGTAAGCTTTCCCTGCTAACCGGCTCATTACCAACTGAGAAACTCACCCCGCTTTTGTAGGTGAATTTGGAGACTTTTTAAACAACTCGCTCCAGTGCTGTTGTGTTGCTACTCAGGCTGTAGAGTGACCGTATGATTACCGAGTGAATGGACATGGACATCGATGCTGAGCGCTGAGTCTTCAAGCCACGATGATCGCCCCTACGGTATCTGGATAATCCAGATAGACAGCAGTAAGTTTTCTGAAATTTTGCATGATAGTACATGCTACTCGACCCTGCCGCCCACCACGGTCTGCCCTTACTGTCGACCGGATACATTTCCTGACGAACGTACGATGAAGCTGGTTCTCTTTCTCAGGCTTATTTTTGTAAGGTAATTTGAAAAACAAAACTGCTGTAACCGGGTTGTAGAACCTTTGCCACGTACTACGTGATCGGTACGTGCTCTTGTTTCTGTCGCCGGTCATGACAGACACTAGTACTGAGGACATCGCCATCGTTCAGGCTCAAGCACCATTTGATGATCATAATGGTGACATTATCCTCCGTTCCGCCAATGGTGTCGATTCCCATGTCTTCAAGCTCATCCTTTCGAAATTCGCTCGTGTCACCCGTATTCAAAGACATGTTCACGCTACCTCAAAACGGCTTGCACTTGGACGTATCGTCCATACCTGTAATTCTTTGTAACCGAGAGCAGCGCCATCAGTGAAAAGGATATATATACATGAACTTTTGAATTTAGCCCCTGTCCCATTGGCACAGCAATTCAAAATTTGGTCTATATAAATATTTCTCACCGTCAGCGGCTAGAGTCGTTACCAGCTTACACATCGACTGGTTGCCTTCGTATTAGTTCCTAGCACGTTCGTTGGGAAACACTTCGCTGTGGTTTTTGATTGTAGGTACTAAGTAGGTTGAAACTGGTTCTCTTGCGTGCTGATAAATCAGTCGAAGGCCACGTTATTTACCAAACTGTTCCAGATTGGTTCCAGAATACCACGTTCCTCAGGCCAAATCTAGGAATGACAACCCCATCACAGTGCCCGACCTTGTCTTCGCTACCCACTCAGTCACGGTCACCATGTCAAATGCTGAGGAACCAACAACCACTGCTGCAGCACCATTCAATAATCTCGATGGCGACGTCATCCTCCGTTCAACCTTTGACTGTGTCGACTTCCATACTTTCAAAGTCATTCTTTCACTCATGTCACCCGTGTTCAAAGACATGTTCACGCTACCTCAAACCGGTTTGCGGTCGGGCGTATCGTCCGTACCTGTCATTCCTGTAACCGAGAGCAGCGCAACCCTCGAATTTCTTCTTCTACTCTGCTATCCTGCTGCAACCCCAGCAACTTTCAGCAGCTTCTCTCATGCTGCGGCTGTGATGGAAGCAGCCAAGAAGTATGACATGCAAGCGGTCCTCAGCCGCGCAGTAAATTTCGCGATTACTCAATTCCTACCTGCTCATGCTCTCGAGCTATACGCTCTGTTTTGTCAATTTGGATGGCAGGATCATGCTCAGACCGCAGCTACACGGGCACTCGAGATCAAAGATCTAGGACGACCCAGCCATGCGTTTAATGGTTTGCGGAACATCACCGGCTTCGATTACCACAGGCTTCTCGCATACCATCAGGAATGCGGTGTCGCTATTCAAGAGGTTGTGAATTCTCTCTCCTATAATGGGCAAGAGTGGATGTGCGGCCAAAATACCCTTTGCACAACAGCTATATCTATGCAACCATATCATGCCCCGCCGCCATGGTTTGATGAATATCTAGACTTGAGTGGGAAGGAGTTGTTGGCAAGGCCTTGTGAGTCGACATTATTAGAGCCGACGTCTTACATCCGCGCTACCATCAAAGCAATTGAGAGCGCCAAGTCACATGTTTGCAACAATTGCAAAACCGACTTAAAGGTCATGGAGAGCATGGACAGATTCCGTGCTTTGTATGTCTTAAAGGTTAAAACGGCGATTGCGACTGTAAGCTTTCCCGCTAATCGATTCATCGCCGTTTCAATGCTCATCTTTCTTCTATAGGTGAAATTGGCAGATTCGGATTAAAATAATTGTCATGTTGCTGCTGTACTGCTTGTGTGTGCTCGGAGCAGCTGGTATCGAGTGGCTCTTGGGTTGAGATGGAAAACAAGTTGTCGTGATGGATATGACGATGTGACTATAAGTTGAGATCTGAAAAGGACAATACAATAATTACATTGAATTTAGCCCCTGTCCGGATGCACAGCAATTCCCAATTTGGTCTATTTATAATTAATATTTGTCTTTCTCCTTGCCCCACAGCGCGCGGCAAGTCAGGCTGCCGCCAGCTTACAATATCGACCAGTTGCCTTCATATTAGTTCCCAGCATGTTCGTTGGGGAACACCGTGCTGTGGAGACTGTTTGTAGGTACGAGGTTGAACCTGGTTCTCTTGTGTCCTCATAAACCAGTTGAAGGCCACGTTGCTAACCAAACTGTTTCAGAATACCACGTTCCTCAGGCTAAATCTAGGGATGACCCAAAGAATACTGCTTCGTAGTGCCACCGATATCGCAGCGCGCTTAGGTACAGTCTCAGGTATCGACTTCTACTAACCCATCACAATACACAACCTTTTCTCCACCACCCACTCAGTCACCATGTCAGGTGCTAAGGACCCAATAATCACTGCTACAGCACCATTCGATAATCCTGACGGGGACATCATCCTCCGTTCGGCCAATGGTGTCGATTTCCACGTATTCAAGCTCATTCTTTCGCTCATGTCACCCGTGTTCAAAGACATGTTCACGCTACCTCAAAACTGCGTATCATCCGTACCTGTTATTCCTCTAACTGAGAGCAGCACAACCCTCGAATCCCTTCTTTTACTCTGCTATCCTGCCGCTACCCCAACCTTTGACAGCTTGGATAATGCAAAGGCTGTGATGGAGGCAGCCAAGAAGTACGACATGCAAGCGGTCCTCAACCGTGCAGGAGACCTCGTTATGTCCCAGTTTTTACCAACTCACTTCCTCGATATGTACGCCCTCTCTTGTCGATTCGGATGGCGGCATCATGCGCAGACAGCTGCTACCCGGTCCCTTGAGATAAAAAATCTAGGACGTCCTAGCACAGAGTTTGAAAACATGCATGATATCACCGCTTTGGATTACCACAGGCTCCTCATATACCATCATGCATGCGGCGTCGCTGCCCAAGCGGCCGGAAAATCTCTTTCCTGGCTAAATCCAACGTGTTTATCCAGAGACGCGGCAATGTGGTCTCCCTCAAAACCAAAACGCCAAGACTCATTTTTCCATGAGATTGAATGCTCTTGCAAAGCACACGCGGGTTCAATGCTCCAAGTTGCAAATTTTGGAGAGATGAAGATCGCGTCTTGGTTCAGTGCATATCTGGATTCGAGTCGGAAGGAGTTGTGGGAAAGACCCTCTGTGTCGACCATCCAGGAGTCGGCAGCTTACAATAGCGCTGTTAGTAGTGCGTCTAAGTGCACTACTTGCTGCCACACGGTCACCGAGAGTATGAATAAATTTCGTGCTGCGTATATCGCACAGGTTAAAAAGGTGGTTGCAGCTGTAAGCTTCCCCTACTAACTGGCTTTTACCGACTCAAAGCTCACCCCGCTTCTGTAGGTGAAATTGGTGACATCTTGAACAACTCGCACCAGTACTGTTGTTGCTACTCAGGTTGTAGAATGACCGTATGATTACCGAGTGGCCATTGATACACCTAGTAGGCTACGATGGAAAACAAGTCGGCTAATGTATGTTGACATGGACATCTATTTGCGTGAGTCACTGAGTCTTCAAGCCACGATGGTCGCCCCTATTGGGATAATCCAAATAGACAGCAGTTTTCTTTTCAAGTTTCCTCGAATTTTGCATGATAGTACATGTTACTCGACCCTGCCGCCCGCCACGGTTTGCCCTTACTGTCGAGATGATACCTTTCCTGGCGAACGTACGATGAAGCTGGTTCTCTTTCTCAGGATGATCCTTGCAAGACAATTTGAAATACCAAACCGCTGTTACCAGGTTGCAGAACTTTTGCCACGTACCTATATGATTTGTACGTGCTCTTGTTTCTGTCGTCGGTCATGGCAGACACTGAGGACATCGCCATCGTTCAAGCTCAAGCACCATTTGATGATCATAATGGTGACATTATCCTCCGTTCCGCCAATGGTGTCGATTTCCATGTCTTCAAGCTCATCCTTTTGCTCGTGTCGCCCGTATTCAAAGACATGTTCACGCTACCTCAAAACGATTCGTCGGATGTACCATCCATACCTGTCATTCATGTGACTGAGAGCAGCGCAACCCTCGAATCCCTTCTTTTACTCTGCTATCCTGCCACCACTCCAACCTTTGGCAGCTTGGATGACGCCAAGGTTGTGATGAAAGCAGCTAGTAAGTATGACATGCAAATGGCCCTCAGCCGCGCAGGAGACCTCGCGATGGCACAATTTTTACCAACTCACTTTCTCGAGTTATATGCCCTCTCTTGTCGATTCGGGTGGTCGCATCATGCGCAGACAGCCGCTACCCGGGCCCTTGAGATCAAGGATCTAGGACGACCCAGCAGTATGTTTAATGGTATGCGGGAAATCACTGCTTTGGATTACCACAGGCTCCTCGAATACCATCGTAAATGCGGTATCGCTGCTCAAGCAGTCGGGGGCTCTCTTTCCTGGCTAGGGTCTTCATATAGACATATGCAAATGTGGAGGGAGTGCATTTGCAGAGGTGGCATTGGTATTGTGATACTCCAAGCAGACTTCGGAAATATGAAGGTCGCCTCGTGGTTCCATGAGTATTTGGTTTCGAGTGGGAAGGAGTTGTTGGCAAGACCTTGCGAATCAACCTTGAAAGAGTTGTCACATTACAATCGCGCTATTACCAAAGCGACCGAATGCTCCTTTTGCCGACTCACTATCGTGGAGAACATGGACAGATTCCGTGTCTCATATATCGCACAAGTCAAGAAGGTGGTTGCGACTGTGAGTTCCTCCTGCTACTTGATTCATTGCTGATTCAAGGCTCACATGAATTTTAAAGGTGAGATTGGAGGCTTGTGATTGAAGTGCTCGCTGTCGTGCTGCTGCTCTAGAGTGTTGTGTACTATCAGAGCTGGCGTTGTGTTGGATACTGTAGTGGCCGATAGAGTATCTACTGTAACTCGTGAGCCTATATGGGATGGGATATGACCCAGAGACACTGTATGTACAGGCCAATAAATACACTATTGCGCGTGCTAGGTCGAAGCGACATTGCAGCAGTTACTTTTAACTAATCAGCCCCTGTCTCGATGGACCGCGATTTCCATTTTGGTCTCTCCCCGATTTTGCCTTCTTCTGAGAGGCTCAGTAATGTACTCGACATTGCGCTACAACTTTCTTGCTCGTCCTCTCCGCAGCCTTGCTTTCGCCCCACGTCGCCCAATTATCCAATCTTCAATATGCGCTGATTCATTCCAGCTCAAAGCCAGACACAGTAATATCTTCACCGCAGGCACCAGAGCCCTCTCTACCTCTTCTGTCAGATGGTCTGACAGGAAGACCGACGACGTCAAAGGCTCTCCTGCAACGCCGCCTTTGCGCGAAAACATATACACTATACCAAATCTATTGACAGTTTCTCGAATACTTTCGTGCCCCGTCCTCGGTTGGTCCATACTGCACGACGATTTCTTCCTCGCGACCGGATTGTTGGTCTACGCTGGGTTGTCTGACTTAGTGGGTACTCCACGAATGGTTAGGTTGATCAAAATTTGAGCTTTGAGTAAAGGCCGATGGTTACCTGGCAAGACGCTTCAGCATGCATTCAGTTCTCGGGACCATTCTTGACCCTGCTGCGGACAAAACTCTCATGACTACCCTCACGGTGACATTGGCTATGAAGGGATTGCTTCCTGGTAAGTAAACTCAACAGCTGCCCATGTTTATTCGGCTGACACCACCTCTAGTCTCGCTGGCCTCAATAATCATCGGGCGTGATGTGTTACTGAGTCTTTCTGCCTTTTATATCCGTTATACCTCCCTCCCCGCACCAGTACGTGTCAGGCGACTTTTCCATTATGCGTTCACCAAATTTTCCAGAAAACCTTTTCTCGATATTGGGACTTTTCTATACCATCTGCTGAAGTACGGCCCACCACAATCAGCAAGGTGAGGTTCTTTGAACTTCATGTTGTGTTCTGCTAAGTTTTCATTCGCAGTACAATACTTTTGCTCAACTCGCGTTAATGTGTGCTACAACCGTCACCCCCATCCTTCCTGCGCAATACAGCATGTTTCTACCTGAAATGCAGTAAGCCAGTCATATATTCATGTCTTTTCTTACCACTGACATGCTCAGAATTTTGGTGGCCGTGACAACCGTTTGGAGTGGATTGTCCTACGTGTTTTCCAAGGACGCCGTACGAATAGTATCAGAGACACGCAAGAAGCTTCCACCTTTATAAGGTGCAATTTAGGTTTCTGCCCTACCATGGCCTGGTGCAGGGCGTGCAAGATTTTGATTTAAGATACCGAACTAATGATACAACAATTATGATAACAACAGTCTGGCCAAACGGGAAGACATCGTGGAGTGAAGGGCTACGAGGTAGCTGCAATGGTTCTTCTTCGACGAACTTCTTGAAGCGCATCAGAAATTGCTTGTTTGTTTGAGCTTGCTTCTCGCCAAGCCTCACTAACTTGCCTGCACAAACATCAATCAAAACGGAAACAGGGGATCAGTGACTGAGCACCTACTTCAAGCGCCGTATAAATATAACACTCAGCACAACGCTCTTTATCGAGCGTGGCTTCTTCACAATCGCTGGTGGGTTTTTTGGTTTGGGGTATCCTATCCGGGATATGCAGGCCAGTATGCGCTTCTCACTGCGAACAAGGTAAATGCACAGAATAATGATGCAGGGAATACCCATACCTAGCCTCAAAGTTCGAGAGGAGGACAAGAAGATAATGTTTCTGGTATACAAGATCATCTCGCAAGGTGGACTCGCGGGTAAACTTCGCCTTGAGGTACCGAATCTGGACGACAAGGCCCTTGCATTCTTCCTTGTGCTGTTTTTTCAGCTCGACGAGCTGGTAGCCATCACTAATTTTTTTGGTTCAGCATCAAGATGCAGTACGAAAGTACGTCATCACCCACGTAGCAAATCCATAATCTTTGATCTTGAGCTTCTCTTGGGCCGTCTTTAACTTCGTATGTTGACCGCCGAGCTGCTCGTTCAGGAGACGTATCTGGGTTTGGGCCTGCTTCTTGGCTCGTTCAGCTTTCGCCAATTCATCCTTGTGTTTCTCCTGCTGCTTCTCCTTCTCCGTTCGCAGAATTTTAAGATCACGTCCAAATGCCTCGGCATCTCGCTTGACACGTCTAAGGTCGGATTCAAGGGCTGCAACAGTGCGTGCAACATCAGTCTTCTCAATCGCCATGCGGTTTTTCTCCTCTTCACTACGCTGTAGTTCGTCGGCTTGGTTGGAGAGCGCACGCCTGAGGTCATCAATTTCACCGAGATGCGAGTCGAGTTGATGACGGCGCTTGTCATGCGATGATTGTGACCTTGCATAGTCATTGCGAAGCTTGTTGACTCGCTGTTCAAGCGTTGGTGCAATGAAATATTGTTACGAGAAGAAACACTGACATCTGATACTTCAGTGAACTGTCGCTGAAGTTCCTTGTGGTCCTTTGCAAGAAGAGATCGCTCTTGTCGCAGTTGGTCGATTGTCTCTGCGTTTTCTTTGACTTTGCCTTCGAGGTGACGAGCTTGCTGCTCGATGGTTGCATTGGCTGTAATTGTCAATCAGGAACGATGATTTAGAGATGGCACAGTACGCACTTCGCAACTCGGTCTCTAGTTCATTATTTTCGCGCTTGGCTTTCTGCAATTGTCTCTTAACTTCATCGATATCCTGATAACTTTCAGGTTAAATGCTTTTGACGATGGTTGACGGACATACCGCCTCAGTTCGTTGTAGTTGACGAGCCACAACACTCTTCTCACGCTGGACACGGTTCTGCTCGGTGGACATCTGTCTGAGACGCGTCCTCTCGGCCTGCAGCTCAGCCTCGAGGTCAGCAATGACAGCCTTCGCCCTTTCGACCTCCCGAGTATCAGCTCTCGATCGTCGGCTAGCTTCGGTGGCTCTCTTCGCTTCGTCCTTTGCGTTTCGTACTTCCATGTTCATCCGGTTTGCAGCATCTTGAAGAACCGCCTTTTCTCCTAGAAGATGTCGTTTTTCGTCCTCCCATCGTTGTTTCATCGTATCCAGTTCTTTGTTTACTGCATGAAGGTCCAATCTAAGAGCCTCGCTGGTCTTTGTCGGAGGTGTCGGGGGGTTGGAGGGGAGAACACTGTACGACACATCCAAGGAGCTTGAAAGTGTTATGTCAGGATATCACGCTAAGGACGCGTTATGAATCGCACCTTTCATCGGCATCGTAAAACCGTTGCAATATTGACGTGTCTACCTTGACCATACATTTCTGACAACGGAGCCTTTGGAGTCGGTGGAGTCGACGCTCCTCGCGTCTTTGTAACCTCCCTGTCTCGTTTTCCATTTGAGAAATCTTGGATCGCGCAAGCTCAAGTTCTCTCGTGAGGGACACGACTCCCAGACCAGCATCTTCCAGCTCGTCGAGCTTTTGGTCAATACTATCGTTGGCACGGTCGAGTTCAGTTTGAAGACGAGCGATCTCGGTTAATAGCGGGGACACTGAGGCATCACCGGTGGTGTTGTTCAGCCAGGAAAGCTAAAATTGTCATCAGCAAGGAATCTTCGGAAATTACGGTATCAGCTTACATCTTTCAGAGGACCTCCAGGTGTCTTCGGGGCCCTAACAGACATCGATAATACATGTCGATGGATGGGAGAGATCCCACTGAGGTTGACCACCTTGTTTGGAGTTGCCGTCTCGAAGCTGGTCGATCGGAGTGCCTTGATACGTGCCTGGAGCTGCTCTTTGTCCTTCTCCAGAACCTCAATCCTCTTATCCTTAGCAGCGTCGATAGCTTTCCGCGCAGGAGAGTGTTGAAGGAGCTCGGTGAGCTTCGCAATCTCTTTGTGCGCCTGTTCCAGCTCTGCCTCGAGCGCATTCTCAAGTTCAGCATTGCTCTCGTCTGAATGCTGTCCTTTCAGAAGTCGAGACATCTCCTTCTCGCGCTCTCTTTCTCTTTCGAGGGTGGAAATCTTGGCTTTGAGATCTGCAACAACTTCTTGGTCGGTGCGCATCTTCTGCTCCGCCGCTTCAAGAGCGTCCTCCATTTGGTTGACCAGCAGCGACGCTCTTTCATTTTCTTTTTCCAGTGCTTCAGCACGATCGTTCGCCTCTTGTTCTTCGGCCTCCAACTTGTTAAAGTGGTCTTGAGCCGAAGTGAGCTGCTCTTCAAGGTCCTGGATGCGTTCAGTCATCGCTGTGACCGCCTCTTCGAGCTCGGCAGTATAGGTCTTCAGTTCGCGGACTTCCTCGTTGATATCCTGGCCCGAATGTGCAATAAGCTGCTGTGCTTCTGCGAGCTCCTCTGCTTTTGCTTCCAGCTCGTGCTGTAGACGTCTTGCGGTGGCTTCTTGAGCTTTGAAGTCCTTCTCGAATTCAGATGCCCGAGCACTAGAACGCATGATCTCAGCCCCCATCTCGCTCAACTGGCTGTGAAGATCATCGTTAGCCAGCTTGGCGGAGGCTCGCTCCTTCTTGAGCTCCTTCTCGAGCTCGTCAACACGGCGGTCGCTCGTCATGATTTCATCCTCCAAATCCTTGATCTGCGCGGTAGCACTCTGCAGGTCGGCTGTCAGGACGCTGATCCGTGTATTAGCCTCCTTCAGTGCGCCTCCAAGCTCCTTTCCGTTCTCCATTACCGTCTCTGCCTGTTTAGCCCTCTCTAGCGCAAGATCACGCTCGCTTTCAAGTCGATCACGGATACGCTCTGCCTCCTTCGTCATCTCTTCCAGGGCTTGCTCGCTTTCTACCACTTTCTGCTCCAAGTCGCCTACGATCTCTGCAACACCACTCTCGACCTCATGCATGCGCTCCCGCCAACGTTCCTTATCCCGTGCGCGCTCGTGTCGTTCGGTCTCAAGGTCCTGGTCAACACTCTCCTTCGCCTCTGTAAGCTTGTCAAGCTGAGCCTCAAGGTTCTCAACGAGCTCCTCCAAATCTTTCTTCTCCTCTGCCCACCCTTCTTCCCCCGCCTCCTCAACATCGCCCAGTGCACTCCCTGTGCTAACCCTTCGCGCCTTTCCAGAGCCCATACTCTCCAAACTGAGCCGTCGTTGATCAGCATCCTTCACCTCTTCGTACTTTCTCAGTCGGTCGACGAGTACCTTGTTCTCTTCCTGCAGCTTTGAGTTCAGTGTGTGAAGGTAGTGATTCAGCTTCGGCGCATCGAAGCGCGCCACGCCGCGCTGACCTGTGCCCAGGGCGGGGTCGTATGAGGTGTTGGCACGTGGGTGTGTGGTGAGATCATGTGAGGACGCGGTGGAGATGAAGGAGGCCGATGCGCCGCGGAGCTCGGTGTCAGAAGGAGACGCAAGATGCTCACTGTCGCCTGCAGACGATGCACTGTCTGGAGCATGCGCCTGCGCAAGAGGGTGCGACATGCGTCCCCGCCCCCGTCCAGGCCGAGGAGTGATACCAGCAAACGCGGTGCGCATGGGACCCGCGGGCGTTGCGCCGACACCGGATGCGCTTTCGCTGCTCCCGCTTGAGCTCTGGGACACAGGGAGAGCACTCAGCCGGTTGTGAGGGTGAGGAGTGAACTTTATGCGTGGTCTGGCGGTGGAGTTGATGACTGAAAGAAGGAATGACCGTCTGCGGGCATGAGGTGTGAGGGGCTCTTCGCCTGCGTCTGTACCCAGCCCATTGTATGCAGGTGGGATGTTGAACTGCGTACGAAGCCGCGGGACGGGGGTGAAATCCAACACTGATCGTGCAGGTGATAGGAATGCTGTTGAATGCGCACCTATGGTTCTGTCGTTGTTGATTTGATTGCTTGGATCAGACGACGCGGATGAGAATGTGGGCTCGCGATCCGATTGCGTGGCAGAGTCCTCCTGCCCTGGTTCGGGGTCACTTTCCTGTGGTGGGTTCTGGGAACGGTCTGAGAAAAGCTCTTGTTCATCATTGCTCTCATCTTCTGGGGGCTGTATCACGACGCTTGGGAGTGAAGTGATAGCTGGAGAGGCAGTTCTCGAACGAGGCAAGGGAACGTAAATACCAGGCGGGGACGGTGTTTCTATAGGTAGTTGGATGGATCTGTTGCTGCGAGGTGTGGAGTTTGGAGGTGAGGAGACAGGAGAGGGCGTTGTCCTGGAAAGTGAAGGCGTTCTCGTCCGCGCGAGCGGTTTTCGTAGCGCGACATTACGATATTTGTCGAATGGCGATCGCTGGGACACATTGAACTCAATAAGGGTAAGAATCAAGCAGCAAAGCATTCACCTGAGGTTCAGAACGTAAAGACATCGAGTAATCATATTTCTTCCTCGGCGTAGGATTGTCCAGAGGGATTTCGGGAGAAAACGGGGAGCTGGAGCGACTGACGGACTGTAGTGCGTCCTCCAAGGACATGTCATCAACCTCGTTCTCTTCTGGCGGCAAATGAGACTCTGGAACACTGTGCCTACTATATGCGAGAGGCGAGTCTTCTGGTTCTGTATTCTCGTCGCTCTCATGGGGAAGCGAGGCTATGGCACTCGCTTCGAAGCTTTGTGCGGGGCTCCGAGGGTATGGATATGTTCTAGAGGCAGAGGAAGATTTTGCTGAAACAGAGCGTGATGCGAGAGAGCTTGCAAAGCGTGCTGTGCTTGAAGTACTTGACTGCAACCTGATAGTCGAGGTCGCCGTGTGCGCTGAGACAGCAGCAGGTGTAGAGTGCACCGGCAAGATATTAGGGCCATCGTCAGTTGAATGTTGGTCTGAGTCTGAGTCTTGTGCACCGGAATCATCGAAGGCAGGTAATGACGGAAGAGAAGGTGGCTCTCCTTCATCTGCAGCTTGAATTCTGCGCCATATTCGAGACGGGGTCTCAAGCATCGCCATATTGAATAATGCTGCGGACTCCCTTAGATGCTTAGAATTTCGTCAGTGCTCATGCACGCGATAACGGCTTACCGAAGTTGATGTTGTTACAGTTACAGATCACGACAACCGTGGACATAGACCACGTGACCGCGTTCCATCACGTGCTGCAGCAGCTGCTTGGACAGACAGTCGATCGGAATCATCGGATAACTCGTTCACTCCTACACGCAGGACGCAAGCTAATGCAAGGAGTTGCGGCTCTATTTTATTCCTAAGTACCACCGTGGCTTTTTCATCTGCCAGTGAACTGATTAAAAACACCACTTCAAGCTTCAGTGACGGTATGATGCCTAACGAAATTAATGGGATATTTATGACGAGACAAGTCATTTGGTTGCAATGTATATCAAAGCTACCACTCATCACCAATGATCATTGTGTCCACCTGAACAGCCATCAAAGAGTCTGCGGTGCGGACGGCTTACCTGTTTTGAATCGTGAGGTGAGATACTCGTGTCGTGTTGTTATCTGGCAGGACCAGCACAGACAAACTCAAAAGAGTGCGAAGTAGTTGTTTGTGTGGTGATGCAGGAGTATCCAATATGTCCCAGTGAGAGTGAGAGAAGAGAATACTTTCAGCGATATTTGTCATACGACTTGAGTTGGTTGTCAATGCGTACGTGGAATTGATGGAACAACCTGCCGTTTCTTTCTCACAAGAGATGGATTGCAGTCTTGTGTATGTATTGCAAGATACATCGAGTAGACCATCCACTTTCGGAATAAGTGCGCCGAGGTGGGCCGTACCCATGGGAGTCTGATCTATTCCTAAAATCGAGGACTTGCATGTGACAAGAATGTGCAGGGATGCAAAAATGGACGTTATCGGTCCTCGGAGGATCGCAGCATGACATTCTCATTGATATCGCACGGGGTGCGAGAGTAGCTGCAATGATCAATTCTGCTGATGCCTCAGAGTTTGAACGCGCGGCGGGGATGTTGTATATTGTTGCAAGGCTAGCGTCGTCAAGCAACAAATTAGGAGCACGCTGATCGATTCAGACTCGGCGGTGGGCGCCTGGACCGCCTGGGACGCGCATCTATGTGCACTATTTAGAATCGGAAAATAGAGTGGCGGGGCAGGATAGAGGTGTAAAGATAATGGCTCACGGCTGCAAATGACTGCATTTTGACAATATCTCAATCCCGTCAATCCGGGTATGTTCCTGCATGCATGGCAAATCTGATAAGAAAACCTGCCCACTGTAATACACCTAGGAGGGCGCGACAAGCATAGAACCATTTGTGGCTTGACTCTAGTACATGGTGAGATAAATATCATCAGCGAAAATCGATGTCCAGGCGAATCTGAGAGGATGTAAATCACGGTCAGTCAGTCAATCACGAGAGAACTCACCTCCAGGATAATCGCCATTACCGGAAAGGCAAGCTCCTTTGCATATTCAGCAAACATCCTCGGCGCTCTCTCTCTACAGCCAATACAACTTCCAGCCCTCTTCACCATACTGTCAATCCACTCAGGATTAAGGAGGCTTTCCACAGATGGTCGAATGCGAAGTGCATCTATGACGCTATCTTGGTATTCCTTGAGGGACAAGCGAGAAACTCCCTTCTTGCGACAGAACTTGCAGTCGAGCAATGGCAGGGGATATGTAGACCAAAGACGGGTAAGCTGGCTCATAGCTTGACCACAACTTGCATGGTACTTGACCAACCGCTGGAAGTCTGAACCAGAGATGAAGTCCAGTTCAGAGACATATGCAGGCTCCCACACTGCGAAACGCAGCATATATCTTGCCGCCACAAGAGTCTCTGCCTCCGAGCGGTAGCGACATGCGATAGCAAAGACTCGCATAGGTTCTTTCTCCAGAAACCTAGGAGCCGTTATCATTTTAACGATGAATATACCGACTCGTTTCATGTCGTATTTATCGGCGGCATCGAGGACGGACATGACAATGTCTAAGTCCTCAAGAGCGGGTACGTCTGTATCATAGACAGGAGAACAGAAGCTCAACAGCTTTCGCAGAACGACGCTCTTCTCCGTCACTGGTATAATAGGGAGACCATGTTTTGTCCGGTCCGCAGCACCATCGAGAGTGTCTGGTTGAGGCAAAGAGAACATGTTTAAAAAGAAAGATGATGCTAAGGACAGCAATAACTTGTAGAAGTGGAAATCAACATTGTCCGCACTGCGTAATATGACATCCCCTCTGTCAAAGGGGGCTCCGGCGTCGACTGGCATCTGCTGTGGTTCGTCTTCGATGCTGGTGTACTTGCACAATGTTGTACATGTATCCATTGTGGGAGGGTTCTGGGGAGAGCTAGGTTACAACTTTCCTGCAGTAAATGACTCCTGCGACGAGCATTTCCAGCATCCACAGCGTGGAAGGAGACTGAGACAGGGCCGTTGATATGGGCAAGTTCCCCTTTGGGATTGTATGGGACAGTTTAAAGTTACCTACCAAAAATAAACCTCTTGCTTACTCTCTCACCGTCCAGGCTGCTCAGTTCGATGCCATCGACTTATGTAGTACTTCCAGCTTATAGATGTGTTGCCACAGTAAGTGGTCGTCCTTCTGTCATTAGATTGAAAGCTCTCTAAAGTCTAAATATCTAAGTATCATATGTTAACACACCAGAAATACTACTTATACGCTATCCGACCGGCAGATGCTGGCTCTACTAGTAAATCCTTGACAACAGGGTAATTCCAAGCCGGTTCATCTGCGACGGCTTGGATTGAAGAAAACAGCCGTCCCTAACGGACCATCCTCGTTGATTTTTGATGCGCAAGTCCGCAGCGCACGTCGTGTCGACCCTCTATCAAATGGCGATATCTAAAGTGATCTGCACAGACAAGTTTAGATCCTTGCGAAAACCCAATTTACCCATTCACGCACCTCGGCAATAACTTTGTCCAATTCCCGGGCAAAAGTCCCGGTGAAATGAACCATCTGGTCTTGCGCCCGCCGTCGACATGAGGGACAACTACTCGCCCTTTCGACAGCTTCTGCCAAGTTCTTCATCAATGCTGCACCACAAGGAGACTCTTCCAAGGCAACGGATGTTTTGTCCATGTAATCCGCCCACCACTCCCGCGGATAAGTCCCATGTGTCAGGTACCTGACGTCCGCCTTCGAGCTACATGGACAGCAGTTTGTCCACCACTCGTAGAAACTGTAGGTCTGTGATTGTTTCAGCCAGTCCAAATTGTCGCAAAGCGTTTTGGCGGCTTGGCTGCACCTCGAGCGGTACATGACAAGACCCTGAATGACGTTATCAGGAAGGCGTGCTGTGGTGAGGGCATCCTTTGTTGGGGCCGTGTGACGGAGCGAATATCTTGCGGCAGCCTTGGCTTCCGGCACAAGACCAAACCGACACGCAATTGCAAGGACGTGCACGGGGTTGCTTTCTAGGTGGGACGGCGCAACCATTGCTTTCCTCACCCTCTCTTCAACATCTTCCATTCCATATTTCATTGCAGCCTCTAGGACTTCCTCTACATCATTCATGTCCTCCAAACCAGGATCTTTCACCGCTGCCGGATAACAAAATCTCAGTAGCATGTCGAGTGTCCGGCTGGTCTCCAAGACCCGAATCACATCTAGGCCATCGAACGTCTCGTCGTCAGAGTGGTTCCTTTTTGGTTGAGGAAGGTCGAACATCGCCTCGAAGAATGGAGAGGTGAGTGCGAGCATGCAGCGGAAGACGCGGAAGTAGACATTGTCTGAGGAACACAGGATGATGTCTGCCTTTGTATTGTTGAATGGCGCTTTGGCTATGCCAGGCATTGTGAGGACCAGATGGCAGACAAGGGGAACATCACAAAAAACGCAATTCGGAATCTTATAAAGTAATTGGATGCGAGCAGAAGTGAATTAGTGAATTTGGCAACAGCCTTGCGTTACTCCCGAACTCGCCTCACGGACCTGGTTCGCTTCCAAAGACCATGCCTTTCAGGCCTTGATTACCATATTCTCATCATGGCTATGTTTATCGTGTCCGAGGGTATCTTTTATTTCCCCCTTCTTGGCACGGAATGGCTGATACAACAACTTGAAGAGGATTGTTCCTGGTTGATTCTAGCTCATATGTATTCCTATACATAGCGTGCAAGAGACGCCTCCTTGATGTCCGCACTTCCAATTCTGAACGACCTTCTTGTTGGCGCTGGCAGTCAAAAATGGATGTTATCAAAGCTGTGAGATCACACACCACTCATTTGGGCGAAATTAAATGGCTGTTTACATACAATTCGCGACATACAATTCGGCTTGACAAGGTTTTGCGTACTTATGTTATACTACGTACTCGCGTCCACTTCTCCTCCAGACATCACGTCAAGGATGTGACAGTAGTCAGTTGGCCCTCGCCGTGACCGCATCTTGAATCAGGCTTGCCAATTCCACGTTCCCATGGATCGCGCGACGACCGGGCACATGATTTTGATACAAAGTATCTATCCACTGCCCCAAGGTCCTCCGAGGAGCGTTTCCAGGCTAGCAGGACCCCAGTCAGGGGTGCTTGACTATCGCTGACTCCCTGAGACTTGGGAGGTCTCAAAAGAAATCAACACTTACAGTGATATTTTGTCAAGACGCTGCGTAGCTATGACTATGGCGAGTTGCCCTGCAATTTTCGGTCGAAATTTGCTTAAAAGCATGACGTTCAGGTTCAGAGAACCGTGCAAGCAACTGCCACATTGCTTGCTATATTTATATACATGTGAGAAGCTGCAAAAGGCCCGCAGACTGTCGATCATCATCATGGAGCGAGGACGCGCCCCGTTCCTCGCTCAGACTAATCAGTGCGCATTCTGTTGGAACCCCATCATAGAACTTACCACAGCTGGGCCGCATTTTGATTGACTTCCATCCCTAGGTGGAAGTATGAATCAGGGTTATGTAAATCTCGGCGACCTTCCCAAAACGCGTGACTATGACACGTGATGCGGAGAGTAGGTCCTAGGGTGACCACTGACCAGGGCCCAGGGGTCTTTCCTGTGATGAGAATTCTCGATAAGATCTAGGCGCTTAAGCAGCAAACACCAGCATTGCTACTCCCAGTTGTTGGCAAAACTTGGGAGTGTTGCCAACCAGTCCAGTGGGGCTGGTTGTGCCTGACCCACGCCAGAACTCACGGGAAGGGAGTGGCAGAACTTGGCAGGGTACTGTTCGACTTGAAGACTCGCGGAGATGTAGTTTAATTTACTCCTGTGACCTGTGGGACCGATACCTAATCTCCCCCAGAGAGCCCTTTATAGACGTAGATAGTCGTTCCTTCGAAACGATACCACGTGTTTATATATTGAAGTCATTCGTCTCATCTTCATCGACATGCCGTCTAGAATGGAGGCAGGGAATTAACGGCGGACTAGTGGAGGTAATGGGGAGTGCTTCACACCGGAGCATTTGCAACCTCTGGGAAGTAGCGGCGAGAAAAAAGGTGTACATTGTCTGTATCAATCCAGTCTCGATGGACAACAAAAGAAGGCTGCCAAGAGTGCGGGAGAAAAATGGATGCACACACGGTGATCTCCAAGTCCACTGTTGCATGGGTGAACTATTCGGAAGTACTTCACTTATCTTCATATTCAAGGTCAATCTTGTTGGTCCACGCATGATAGCAGACACCTTATCAACGCCACTTAAAGCCTGGGTATGTATGTTAGAAGCTTCATAGTTCGCATCATGAACTCACCATGTGGCCGATACAACGACTTGGTGGACTGGCAGGATCACCCAATGGTAAATATTAGGTTTGCCACTGTGGGACAACCCAATTAAATGACAAGCAGATATTATCATTGCAAAAAATAACAATACATGTGCATCAGCAACCACAGTGTACAGAGAAGTGAGAGGACATGTGATGTGTGTGGCCTTGTCTAGATGATTTCACTGACTGTAGATTCTAGGACATTCCTCACAACCTTCGCAATGTTCAGACATCTGAGGTTGTAATGCTGGACCAATGTCTGAATGTCTTGCGCGCCGCGGCCGTTTAATGAACCGCGGAGGTGGATCGTGGGATAGTTCGTGCTGTGAGGATGAAGCCACGCTCGATCTGGGAAGTGCGCGCTTCAGGCGTGAAGGCACAAACTCGAGTGCATCGGAAAGCTCTTCGAGCTTTACGTCCGACTCGAGGACAAAGGAAGGATGTTCTTCTTGACGGAGAGAAACGCGCGAGTTATCAGCGCTTCCCCTGCCTTTGCGTTTTCGGCCGTCGGGAGATGTCTGGGACAGAGTTGAACTAGTATGAGTCAGCAACAGGATGCACGTTCATCTGTAGAAGCCGCACCGGTCCAGGAATTCTCTCTGCAAAGTATCATACTTCACCTGCAGCCGGTTGGTGGCTTCCTGAGCAGCCTTGGCATCTAAACGAGCGGCCTTCTCACGCATGGCATATTGGCGAGATGCTGCCATGTGTGCTTCACATTTCTCCATCAGAGCATCCCGATCTCTGCTCAGCGCAGCGATGCGTGTTTTGAGTTGTTCAATCTCAGAAACCAACGGAGCAGGAGAAGCAATGTCTAGGAATAACTTGCGCACGCTGGGGGTCATGAAGTCATGGTATTTTTTGGGAACAAAAGATAGATCGGGCGTTGCTGCATGATAGTCTGAGCAAAGAGTTCCTCAGGCAACGCGAGACATACCAATATGAAATACGCTTCGACATGATGGGCACGAAGATTTTAAAGCATCATTTCCGGAATTTACATGAGCGTATAGGCATTTTTCGCAGTGAACGTGACCTAGATGGCGTGAGCAGGTCATCACATGCAGAAGTTGGAGCAGGGCTGACCACAAGGAATGCAGACAGGCTTCTTGATCTCCTCTAAGCAGATCCCACACTCAGCCATGTTAGAGTAGTCTGTTAGATGTTAGTAGTAGTATGGACGACACCTGGATTATATAGAGAACAACTTGAAGCCCATCTGGACAAACGCGTTCACAGTCACGTGATCGCGTCATTCTTGGCATAGCACAACAGAGACAAACAAGTACCTCCAATCTCGGGTCAACTACCAGCGCTAACAACGGCCTACCACAGGTTCTGACTGCGTCAGGCTTCAAGAATATCAACGGGGCCTTCCTTGACCTGCTGTTTTAAAAGCAGCGCTTTAAAACAAAAAAATTCTGGTCATTTTTGGTGGACAAGAGCTCCATCACGATCATTTTGATATCCATATTGCCTGTGCATGTCTAATTCTTTGCACTCTCCTTCCCGTCCGCTCTCAAGGTCTTCTTCACGTGGCTCCTTGCGTTCTGCACGCCCTCCGAGTCCCTCAACACCCCAAAACGGTACAGGTATTGCTTTTTCACCTGTCAATTCAGACTTCATTCAAGCATCTCGGTTCGTTCTATTTCGTGCTAGTGGCTGTTCGTAATCAGATGTCGACCTTGAAGCACTCTATTCGACATCAACAGGCACAGTTACACAGCTTGGAAAATATCATTTTGCGTGGATCGCGTCCATTACCACCAGGCTTTATGGCACCTTCTCATTCTCCACATCCCTCGTCGGAGGATGTCTTGGATATAAGTCCTTGTCCTGTGTCATATACCACGAGCTTTTCGACTCCAAAAATGCAACGTCGCTCCAGTTTTGATGTCTTGCAAGGCCTTGCCGGTCGCGAGTCAAATCTTCCGCTCCCGAGGAGAGAAAGTGCGACACCTATATTGAAACGCGATGGAATCCGTGAAGGTATTCCCATGGATTTTGGCGGCAGTCCGGTTCATGCAATGAACGCCAAGCGGATGTCTAGTCCAACGCGAACGCTGAGTCGTATGCTACCCTCGCCTTTGTTGCTTTGTTATACTAACATCATTTTGTTTTAGGGATACCTGTGGCTTCCGTAGGTCAGTCTTTCTTTCCCTCCCCTACGACCAGGATTTCCCTCATTGTGAACGTGGTGACTCAATGCTATTAGGGAATGCCCGTGCGTTAGCCGACGATGGTCTCTCTCCAGCTCTTAACTCCCCGCCAGCAATCCCACCGATTGACCCTCATGCTGGCAACAACTCAGACAATTTCAATGCTTCCACTTCTTCGCTGCAAGCTCCATCATCTCCAAATAGACGTATCTCTCTTACACCCGGGGGAACAACTAAAGTATTAGCAGATCTTCAAGCTGGTGTTATGGGCGCTCGTAACGCCTTAGAAAATACCAAGTCTCAGCTTCGTCTCTCACAGCGGACTGTCGCGCAGTTGACACGACAAACCGAGGATTTGAAAGAAGGCCGAGAACGCCTCAGACTGGAAAATGAAGGTCTTAACAATGTTGTTGCGAGGAAGGAGAGGTTGTTGCAAGAGGTCAGTCTGCCAGTTATTAATTTCTCCTACTGACCTATTGCAGGTTCTTGAGCGGGCTCGCAAAGCTGAAGCCGAGGCAGCAACCTTAAAATCCCAACTGAAAACGGAGACTGCGACCTCTAAGAAGTCCCTTCGCGAGATGGAGTCTGCTCTCGCTGAATCGACGGCCCTGTCCCAGAAGGCAGAACGGGAGTACATTACATTGCGCGATAGCATCAAAAGCATGACCGAGAGTTGGAAACATGATACTGATAGACTTCGTGAAGAGATGCGGAAGCGCGAGGATAAGCTGAAAAAAGAAGCTGAATCGATTGGCAAGAAGTATAAGCTTCTTGCAGATGAGATGAAGGAGGCGCAGCATCAGCAAGCTTCCGTGAAGGACCTCAAAACCGAGGACCAGAAAATCAGGAAAGAGGTTGAAGACGAGTTCCGTGAGGAGATCATAAAATTGAAGGCACAGGTTGAACTTCAATCTCATCAAAGTGACGAAGCAGTGGAGACTGCGAGGTACGCAGTGTTTCTTTCTTGCATCACACCTTGCCCTTACGAATTTTGTTCGCACAGAACTTTGGCGAGTGAGCTGGCTCGCCTCCGTCGCTTGATGCAGTCTGGTTCCAAGTCCCCTCCACCTCACATTGGAAACCCGCCTCCCTGATCTAGATGAGACTCTCCTTCGTTGCGTCGTATGACCATCCTGGGGACCTTATTCACTGATATGGACATATCATCTCATGTATATCACACACTCATTCACACTTTGCATATTTTACACCCTTCTAGCCTCGCTGTCATATACCCACCAGGATAACTTGTACATGGCGCATGATTTTCAATCCTCTGCAGTTGGTTCTCCCGAGGCGTGCCCTTATGTAATAAGGTTTCAACTTCACGCGGACTCGGCTACTTATAACCGGAGGCATAACATTCCGAAATACTAATACATGCACATGATTACTGTATTGCATAGCCTGAGGTGCCTACCGGCCCTTTGTTATTGATTCAAATAAGTTTCACGTCGTCTCCCTCTGAAACTCCTCATCTCTCTCCTCCACCATCTCGAACGATGTCTGCTATCATAACTACACCAATCACCGAGCTTTTTGGGATAAAACATCCCATATTGCTGGCAGGTACGTGTCAACTCTAGTATTACCCTCCAATGAAATTTTATGATTTTGTAGGCATGAATGTGGCAGCTGGTCCGGAACTGGCAGCTGCAGTGACGAATGCAGGTGGTCTAGGTGTCATCGGTGGGCACGGTTATACCCCAAAGGTGCTCAGGCAGCAGGTGCGTATCGCTGCGAGAGTTCGGCTCACATGGTCATTCAAATTCAACGCTGCTGCGTCAGATCCAAGCCATCAAGAAGGACCTGAATGATCCAAATGCACCATTTGGAGTTGACCTACTCATCCCTCAGGTCGGCGGGAATGCAAGGAAAACAAATGTGAGTCTTTTGCTACGTGTCCGTTCCCCCGCGCTGAAACCTCTGCAGTATGATTACCAAAACGGGAAATTAAACGAGCTTGTCGATATCATCATTGAGGAGAAAGCATCTCTTTTCGTGTGCGCTGTTGGTGTACCACCACAGCATATAGTCGATAAGCTACATACCGCTGGTATACCCGTCATGAACGTGAGTTTATTCTTGCACAATGAGGGCGGCATGCTGACAATGCCTTAGATGGTTGGACATCCCAAACATGTCCCGAAAGCGCTTGCGATGGGAGTTGATCTAATTTGTGCTCAGGCCGGGGAAGGCGGTGGCCACACAGGCGATGTTCCTGCATCGATCCTCATTCCTGCGGTCGTTGACGCATGTCGCGGACATATTTCTCCGCTGACGAAGAAGCCGGTGTACGTCATCGGTGCTGGTGCTGTATACGATGGGCGCGGACTCGCCGCAAATTTGGCATGGGGGGCACAAGGGGTCTGGGTTGGTACCAGGTTCGTTGCAGCGACGGAGGCAGGTGCACCCAAGGCACACAAGGATGCACTCGTAAGCGCAGGATACGAGGACGCCATCACGACTCTAATTTTTACCGGTCGGCCCCTGCGGGTCAGGAGAACACCCTACGTCGAAGATTGGTAGGTTCACACCTTGTTGCCATCTATTTCGTTCGATCAATCTGTCTTTCAGGAATAACAATCGCCAGGCGGAGATCAAGGAATTAACATCCAAGGGTATTATTCCTGCGACCTGGGACGTCGAACAACACCCAGAGAAGTCGCTACAGGCTAGAACATTCTTAATAGGCAGAGTGGCAGCACTCATCAATGATGTGCTGCCTGCTTGGCAGATTGTGGATGAGATGGTGTCAGATGCAGTGAAGATACTGCAGCACGGCGCTTCGCTGGTGTCGACTAAAGCAAAGTTATAGGTTACTTAGATATCTTTGGCCAGGCGCATCTATAGTGTTGAACATGACCTTTCTTTGTTTTGGTAGATTCCAGACAATGCCCGATCGTGTAATTGCTCCGGTCATGTGTTGGTGTCACGTGATTCGTTACGGTATTGTCGCGACGTGCCAACAACGTGCCAACAACGTGCCAACGAATAAAACCGATGTCATTCATTCATTTACCACATCACTAGTCACTATTTCACTCCTCTTGCACAGTGCGAACTGGAAACACTAATGGCCACACTTAGTACTGAAGGAATACAGCAAGCGACCACAAAGCTACTAGAAGAGGCTCATGCCGAGGGGAAATTGAGGCATGTTATACTCGTGTCCTGTAACTTTGTTGCGACTCATGCCCAATGCCACAGCAAGCTCACTGTACGCATTGTGCGTGAGAGGCTACAGGAAAGCCTTGACCTCTCACCTGGGACTTTAGACGCAAAAGAATACAAGATGACTATCAAGAAAACGGTCGTCGACTATCTGGTAAGGCCAGCCGGGTATTGACCTGCTCCTAATTCTGACGCTATCTTTCCGAAGGACAATGTTTCAACGCCACCGAATGAGGCGGATGATGAAGAGAGCCAGCCAAAACCACCGAAGAAACGCAAATCAGAAGCCGATGAAGAGCTCGTCAAACCTCGCAAAGCCGCCTCTAAGCCCAAGGCGTCGCCCGGGAAGGGCAAGAAAGGAAAGCAGGTGTTCAAGTCCTCTGTGAGTTCAAGTGGCATTCATTATGTCTAGCTAATCGAACCCCCTTCTGTTACCTCTAGGCTGTAGTGGACTCTGAAGCGTCCGAAATCTCTGAAGACGAAGTTCCGCCTAAGAAGAAACAGGTCAAACCTCCAAAAAAGAAGGTTGCACCGGAACTGCAGAGTGATTGCGAGCACAATGAAGTGAAACCCTCCGGCTCCAAAGTATGGGAGATTTCTTCAAAATGACTATATCACTAATGGGATATAGCGATCTCAAAAGGTATCAAAGACCAAGAAATCGACCAGCAAAACTGCTATTAAGGAACATAAATCAGCTGTGAGTTGACGTTCTATTATCTTGTGAATAGTCTTCTTTATTTACTACGTCCAGTCTACTGTCGAGTCTTCTGGGGACGAGGCTGATGCTAAACCTAAGAAATCGCCTTCAAAGGAGAAGCCTCTGTCCAAACCTAAGGTTAAACATATCTCTCTCACTCCTCTATTCTATGTAAATTTTTCTCTTTTAATAGCCATCCACCAAGCAAAATGCGAAACATGAAGTAGGCGGCGAGTTTGAGCACGGAGCGAGCTCTTCCACCTCGAAGCTTCAGGAACCCGTGGTTCTGAAAAATTCACGTCCCAACAGCGAACCTGTATGTCCCATCTTTATGACCTACGTTTCACACATTTAACAGGCAACTAGGAGAATGACTCCGATATGTCAGTGGTCAACGATGAACCCCCGAAGAAAAGAAGGAAGAAACAGGAAAAGGTTTTTGGCTTTCCCATGGGCGTTCTGTGCTGCTTCTGACAATTTATAGGATTCAAACAAGAAAGCCCCGTCAGAACGTAAGAAGGCACAGAAGAATAGCGCAGGGGGTTCATCTAAGGATGACGAAACTGTCTCCAAACTCAAGGTAGGAGCGTCTTTTTAATTCAACATACGTGAAACGTGGACTGATTTTTGCTCAGGCTATAGTGGTTGCTTGTGGCGTACGCAAGATATGGAAGAAAGAATTTGCAGATTTGGACACACCATCAGGGCAAATCAAACGACTGAAAGAAATCCTCAAGGACTTGGGGATGACGGGTCGTCTCACTCTAGAGAAAGCAAAGGCCATCAAGGCAGAGAGAGAGTTTGCGCAGGAACTTAGTACGTACTTGGAACGAATCGCATTAACCAAGCTTATAGTCACATTGTGTGTTAGGGGATGTGCAAGATTTCGCAGAGGCGGAACGCCGGCGAGGGACGAGGAAAGAAAAAGGGGGATCGGAAGATGAACAATCTGAATCAAGAAGTGAAGATGAGGACGAGGGCCCACCAGCCAAAAGGAAGGTTTGTGAATTACCTCTGATGTTCTTATCGTCAGGTTCACACTGTTCTCTAGAAAACTGCGGGCGCTAGCATTCTGGCCTTTTTGGGGGACCAGAGTGACGACGAATAACTTAATGTTCTCTTCTAACATCTTTTTGATATCTCCTGAATCCCATATAACTTCCCACTGACTTGATGTTTTGTTCTACGTGCACCTGATTACTGTAAGTCTGTCAATACCACTAACTGTAGCCACTGGTGTTTTGATCTCCTCCAAAAGAAACGTAACACCGAGTAGGGCTAATCATAATTTGGCGTTTCCTACTTAGTGGTAAATAACGGCCATAAGAAAGTATCGAATCCAATCTGTCAACGAACTTGTTTAGAAGGCTAGGCCTAGAGATAGTATTACGTACAGAAGCAGTTGCCTTTTCAACCTCGAGAGCGAGCAAGTCGCTGAACTCTTCCATGTTCGCCTTGACCCCGGCAGAACACTTAGCGCAGCCCTCACTCCTGACCTTCTGGATCGTCTTTTCTACCCCCGACTTCACGATAACGCCAGAAGGAGCGTCCCTCAATAACTCGAATGTTTCCTCCATATAAGTAGTCCACCAAGAGAGCGGAGCATTTCTCCACAACTTGACTTTGGCGTCGATACTCCGTGCGCATCTGCAGTCAGGTACCAACCAACCACAGCCATTTGAACTGCCATAATGGCTCGTCACCCAATCGAAGTTGAGTAGCAATGGTGCTACTGCGATGCTACACTTCTTATGGTACGTGAGCAAGGCGAGAAGGTCAGACGCGGTGATCATGTTGATTTCTGCGAACCATGCGGGAATCAAGGGCTGCCGTAGGGTGTATCTGGCAGCGGTGATAGTTTCATGTTTGAGTCGTGCGTTCCAGGCGATTGCGAAGCAGCGAAGAGGCTCTGCCTCGAGGACCTTGGGATTAGCTAGAGCCTGACAAACTTTCCGCTCTATCAGGTCCAGCGAATACTTCCTCGCAGCCCCGAGAATAGCTTTAATGTCTGCCAGGTTCTCAAGCGAGGGATCTTCCGCCAATGTGGAGGGGTAGCAGAATCTGAGGAAAGTGTCTAATGTTTTGCTATTTTCCTGCACGGATACGACAGGGAGGCTATCCTTCGTATCTTCATTCGTCCCAACTGCTGGTTGGGGGAGTTTAAACATAGTCTCGAAGACCGGGGAGGCGAGGGAGAGAAAAAGCTTGAAGACACGGAAATTTACATTATCTGAGGATTGCAGAATAATGTCAGCTTCTGGGTGGTCAAAGGGCGACGGTGCGCAAGTGGGCGTAGTCGTCGAAATCTGTGAAACTATCTGTTCCATTAGTATAAGTGTGACACAGATTCTTCAAGAGCTTCAAATTAGCTTTAGATGTGAGCGTTCCGATGGATGGAAATTGAGACGAATGGGTACCCACTTATATATGATTTTAGACAGCCCTTGCATGCCGCAGGGCGGCGGGTAGCCTAGATTGAACTTCCTTGCGCAATGATGGTACATTGAGGCCCTCAGGATCCAACGAGGCTAACCAGAATGTTGATGTTCAAATCAATGAGGTTGTGGTTTTATTGCGCAACATACCGCTACAGCACCGCCTTGCAAAGAAGTTTGAGGAGCTCCTTGAGAAATGGAAGTGCGGCACCTATCATATGTTAGGCACGACACATCAAAGGAAGTCCCTAAAATGATGAAATTCGGAACATGAGCGTAGCGCCAGTTCCGATCGCCTCATGTGCGCAGCATTAAGTGGTGGAGTAAACACGCCTTGGTAGTAGACGCTCAAATGAACCCTTGTCCAGCTTCCTTCCCAACGATACTTGACTTGCCACGTACTTGTAAAGGATAGGGCTTTGCCATAGCAAGCAAGCCCTCCTCCTGTGGGACAGGTTGAATTTCTGCAAAATTTTCGTAAGCGTTTTCTATGAGCTTCTATTGACAAGGGTTGACATAGGATTAGTGGAACCACTAGCAATATCCATTTCTGCGAGGTCAACCCCAAGAACCCAGAAAGCTCAGGCTGCTGTCGCGTTCTGCGTACTGGTTCACGGTCTTCTTTAACCTGAGGGCCAACCATGTCTTCCACAACAATTGAGATGCAAGAAACGTCGGTGATAACACCGTCTTCCCCCAGTGAAATGCTAGAAACATCAGAGATTACTACGCCCTCATCCCCCGTCATCGACATACGAGAGGCATCACCCTCTTCCCCCCTCAGCGAGACGCAAGAGACGTCACGTGTAACGCCCCGCCAAACGTTGCGAGACCATACCGAGTGGGTACGAGGCGTCGTGCACATGCCTGGTGAACAGCTGATCATCACATGTTCGAACGACGGCTCGCTCCGACGGTGGGATTTGGAGAGTGGTTTACAAATTGGCGACGACTGGCGAGATCAGGAGGATGGAGTTGGGGTGATCACTATGGCATTGTCTCCAAGATGCGACATTGTTGCAAGCGGTAGCGGTGACGGGACAGTTAGGTTGTGGGACACCAGGACGGGGAAGGTCATTGCAAGATGGACGGGCCACACAAGGAGCGTGTGGTCCGTGAGCTGGAGTTCAACCGGTAAGCGAGTTGCAAGCGGATCAGAGGACGGCACCGCAAGGGTCTGGGATGTCGAGACCGGCAAAACTGCTAGTTCTGGTCTAATCAAGACAGCACACAGATTTGTGTACGCTGTGAGCTACTCGCCCGACTCCAAAAAGATTGCAACCGGTGGATACAAGAAGAACGCAGTGCAAATCTGGGATGCAGACACGGGAAAGTTGCTCTCTACAATCGAGCACAGTCGACCAGTTTACAGTGTGACCTGGACGTCGGATGGAAAGAAGTTTATCTCCGGATCAGACGTTGGCTCAATTAGGATATTCAAATTTGACCCACTGGCAGTCCAATGCCACCAGGTCGCCATTCTCGAACGCCATCATAACGCTGTATTCGCCATCTCCTTGTCTCACAATAATCGCCTTCTCGCAAGTGCTTCACGTGATCGAACAGTGCGTTTGTGGAATCTCGACACAAATTTACCTGTCGGTGAACCCCTCCGCCATGAAGCTGGCGTGTATTGTGCAGCCCTTTCCGATGATGGAAAGCTACTGGTAACGGGTTGCAATGACTACAATGCATACGTGTGGGACATCCATGCCATCCTAAAAGAAATTGGCCTAGATGATCTGCTGTCTAATGTAAGTGTGAATACGTCGACCACTCTTGTACTGAAAGTGTTCGTTTTTAGCCACCAAAAGATGAATCGAAAGTGTGCACCATCTCATGGCTCTTTAGTAATAGAACGCACTAATCCCCAACTCGTAGGACGTAGCGGACAAGTCGTTTTTAGAGGTATGTGACGTGTTTGATCTTCGGTGCTCGTAAACTCGATTTTTTAGGCCGATGCTACGGGACGGCTCGAGGATGCCTATGATCCACAGGGTTTTCTTAATGGTATGCAAGGGCGCGGTCATGTGGGTCGTTATCATATCAGTTGATTGGCTCTTGTGCTGACCTCCATGTTCTCAGTACTCCTCAACGCGCTATGCTCAACCCTCTGCACATCGTCGCAGCAGTATTTTCGTTTCTTTGGGGTCACGTCCACGTGCGGCCCTTGGTCGTCTCTCCTCGCTATTCCAACGCTCTCCTCCCATCGGCCAAGATACAATAACACAACTTCAGCAGCGACCTAGGCAAGGTTCCTCCCACCAACCTCCTGTCGTGGAAGTTGCAGCTGCCAAGGACAAAAGGGTATTTAATTGTTTGGCTGTTCCTCCGGCGCTCATGTATCTTGTAGACTTTATATGTTGCCCCACCCCGTAACAAAAAGAGCAAAATCAAAGTCACTCAGAGCCCAGGACAGCAAGAAGTTCAAAACCAACCTGTAGCATCAAATGAAACTACTGTCGCCGGTGAAATGTCTACGACACCTGTAGCTGCAGCTGACACCGCCACAACACCTGCCCTTGCCAAATCCACTCCTTGGTGGATTCATCTCGTGTTATTCGCCTGCTGCACGTCTGTTGACCGTGCTAGTAGGCAGCGTTAATCAAAAGGCAGCTGCTTGTGTTTCCAGACATTAATCTTTGTCTTCTACCATATGGTCGAGTTTTTTCTCTCTCGGTGTCTTTATTATGTTGATCATTTCCGTATTGATGTTTTCTGCGTTATTCATTTCCTGTCTCACGCATTGTTGATGTGAGTGCAAGAACCCCTTTGTTTCTGATTAGTAGATGTGACTCACTCGCTTTCAGTGCAATCGTCGGTCCTGTCGTGCAGTTCGAGCAATGAATAAATGTTGTGATCATACGCACATGGAGATTTCAGTCTCACAAAGTTCATGGCCGCTATATCAGCATTCAGGGGAAGGATCGTGACTCATGAGACCGCATGGAGCCTCGTGGTGTACGTTTTTTTACCCTCATACACACAGGGCGCAGGCTTTAAATTGGTGCCTTCTCTTCCAATTTCCTCTGATTGCCAACTTGGGCAAGTTTTCTCGTTGAGCGCTGTCGGGCTTCGAATTAGCAATCTTCTCTTCGAGAGCAACTACCAAAATTGGCAAGTTTACTTGTTCGCAAGCTCAGGCTTTACGTCCCATCATTGATTATGAGCTACCTTCCACTGCTCATGCTTGCAATTTGACTATCGGTACGACGATATCCGCTTTCAACGTGTCTTATCCAGATCCCTGATTTCACATACCTCTGCCCGAGTATACAACTCAGCCATCGACTAATAGTGGCATCGGCAACCAAGAGCCACTCTGCTGAGGAGGAGGAGGAGACACCTAACAATCAATCATCTTCCTCTCTTGTCCAAGAAACTTGACATCACTGATATTAAGCAAGACGCGCCTAATCTAAGTGGAATATACTCGGTGATAAGTAAGTTCTTTACATCATACAGAGTGCGGTTTTTACGTCTGGAATATGATATCCCTTCTCTTTATAGACTATCTTGATTCATCATCGATCACAGAACTATTACTCACTTGACTATCGATATGATTGCATCCGATTATCATCATGGGGCTTTAGCTTTAAAACGCGTCTTATAGATATCCCTCATCTTTCATACCCTCTGTGCGGTAAACAAGTCACTCATCGTCTAGCGATGGCATCCGAATCAGCGATCAAAGACCACACTGCTGTAGAACGGTCTCGTGATCTTCCTCCAATACTGTCCAAGAAATTTAACATCACTGATGTTAAGCAAGACGCGCTGAAGTGGAACAAGGAGTGGGAGGCGGCGATCGCATCGTCAACTGCAGCGGACGTCCTCAAGGAGATCACTTATTTCCTAGATGATTCGTTCTTTCCTCCTAGCGACATCGAGTTCCTCCACGAGGATCTTCGCAGCGTCCAAGATCGTGTAGCTGAAGTCTTGCGCAGGCTGTTCGACGAAGGCCATTTTGACACTATCTGGTTGTTGTTGAATGTCGCTGAGCAGAGGAGGCATATCCTTGAAGGCTTGAAGGGGGCATCTGTAGCACCTACGCTCTGGGGCCAAGATTGTCGTGCTCTTTGCCCAGAGCTCACAGTTTCAAACTTGCTATCGCAGGGAGGGAAGGGCTTCATCGATTTTCTCACTCGTGTCTTGGAACTATTCAAGTCGCCCACTAAACCAGCATTCTTACCAAACTCATGGTGGGAACAGGCGTCAGATCTGCCAAATCCATGGTGGGACAAGGCTTCGGATGTTTCACCTCGAAAAAAACCGACATCCCAAAGCACAAAGCTTGTGTTTGAAGCCGTAACTATCAATAGGAATAAGTTTATCGGTGAGTGTTTCTCGCTCGTAGGGCATCATGCAAGTCTAACAGCAAATGAACAGCGCATTTTGTCCTGTCCTCGGCGTTGTCGATCGTAGGTGATATTACCAATCGCAGCGCGGGGATGAAAGGAGTCCTGCACATCATGGAGAATACAGAGGGATATATCACTCGATCTATAGCACAGGCCAAAACGACTTTCAGGGATAAACCTCTTATCCGCTGCGACAACTGCACGAAAACACCAGAAGACATCGGACAAGGTATTCGCTTCATGGTGTGCAGTGTTTGCAAAGCAAAACTCAACTTCGAGGTACACTATTGTTCTCAGTGGGTAGTAGTCCTTTGATGCCGTCTTCATAATTTCCTCATGGCGTTACATCCGCTAGATCCTGCCAAAAACAAGACTGGTCTCTTCACAAACAGGCTTGTGGCAAGAAACCAGTGTCGAAGGGTCTGAAAGGAACCAAGGGGGACTCCCTTTGGGCATTCGGTGACTCCAATCCCACCGCCGACTTCCTTCGCGGCCTCAATAAGAAGGAGGGTCGGCCTCTCACGAGCCTCAGAGACATTGGCGTAAATCCCTGCAAGGGTAAACGTTCCCCTGCTGCGGAGCGTCAAGCCCAGATGCTTGAAGCCGACAGAAATGTCGATTACTTTCTCTTCACTCCGAGCGGCGAAACAGTTCGCTTTGTGATCGATGATCCAGGAGCGAAAATGATCTTCCGGATCCACCGCGGTGAAATCTTGACGCAGACTGATGATACCGGTCTTGGATCGATGGGGGAGTATCTTCTCAAAATGATGAGTGGATATCCCGGATTGAGCAGGAGCATCATTCTGAAGCAACTCTGCGAGGAACACGGGGCGGACACTACCAGAAAGATCGTGAAGCTGGAGCAGACGAGTCGAAAACATGGAAAGAGTACGTTTTTAGAGGGTTGGGTGAAAGATTCAGCGAGCGTGTTTGGGGACTGGTCTTGGCTCGGATCGCTTTGAACGTTTTGAAGTGGTACGAATTCGTTCAGTCATGCCATTTACAGTCGCTACACATGTTTGGTATGTACTATGCAGGTTTCGCTCGCGGCCATCAACCATGTTCTTCGTTCTAAAAAGCCAAAATGATGTCGTTTTCTGTTTGGGTTTTATCTTTGTCGATATATAGTCTTTGAATAAGTCAACATGTACAATATCCGTTGATCAAGCTGATTATAAGTAATCGCTTTCATTTACTACGATCATTGTGTATCTCGATAGGGCTACACAAAAATGAATAGTACTACTTGACAGGTTTCCTATCCCGGTCGGATTCAACATTCACCAATTTCACCAGTAGAATGCGTCTGGTACTACATAAGCGGGCATGTGCACGCACTAGATTTTCCAAAGATGATAGTGAAATGAGCAGATTCAAAGGCAAACGGTCACACCACATATGGGTAGAACACTCAGCTTGCACTCAGATCTGTCTCGCTATGATCGCTCTCGAGAGTTATTACTTACCGTTCGTCCAATCTGCGTCCATTCGTACATCTCCAGATGGGTCCCACACACATAACAAGAACCTATGAGTTGCAGGAAAGTATATTCAAGGAGTGTTGGTCTAGCCCGCCCTTCCCGAGGTTGATGTTCAGCTCAAGCGTGCGCGTGATGACCCGAAAATCGTTCTTGAAGCGCAGCTGTGCCAAATTCAGCGCGAGTGTGAACATGTCATCTTTTGAATCATCGTCAGCAATCACGAGCTCGTATGTGCGCGCCCGTCAGATGCGGGCGGAATTAAGGTGCATGAATACCGTCTCGAGTGTGAATGAGTCTTGAGAGCTTGAGAGATGTGCACCCGCGCATAAAGCTGAATCAGGACGGGATACAGGTGCCGGCCGTTTAAATACTCACACTGCTTTACATGTCCCGGGGAGTATAACTTAAAATCCGGCGCCACCAACAGCCAGGTTGTTTAAAATGTGGCTCATGTCCCAAAGGCCATCCTTCTGCTTTTATCAGCAACCTCGCCCCTACAATGTCAACCACCATTGAAGCACCACTACCCCGTGCTCCAACTCCCGAGTTCAATTTGCCACCTGTTCGTGGCAGGGTTATGCATAATAATGGCTGATTAGACACAAGCCGTTATGTATGGTTGACGCTTGTCCCTCGTCGTGATGCATAATGCCCTCTAGGCCGCCAGTATGCATAATGTCTTCAAGGATTATCTAAGCACCTCAGGCAACACTTTTCGGTGCCTATAAAGGGTCTTACAGACCCGGTTACTATGTTGTGGGAAACCTATCTGCAAGACCCGACCTCCCTCCGATCTAATAATAGCATACATCTATTTCCAGCTTCTGCACACCCCACGCACCTACAGCGCCTCCCGTACTTCGTTTTTAGGCTCCCCTTGTACCTACAGCGCCTCCCGTACTTTGTTTTGTAGGTTCCCACATACCAGCAGCGCCTCTCGCACTCCGCTTTGTAGGTTCTCGATCCAGGGTATGAATGGTAGGTTTTTGTTTATCTATCTATCATAACTAATCAAAGTACTCACGTTGTTCGGACAGCCTTTGTGCAATGCAGGTTGACTCGTCCTTCTCACCATGACTCTAACTAACACTCGTAAAGCTCAATTCGTGTCTTCTGGCCTTGGGCGACATTTCACCAGTCCAAGGAAAGCCAGAGACAAGAAAAAAACTCAAACACTTGTTAAGTTCCCTGCTGCAGAACTCCGGCGTCGTCATCTACTTGTTCAGATGCAGCGTCTCATGAATCCCACACCCTCCCAAATACAATGTTCTCCTTCTACTGTGCCGTGCGGTCCCTCTGGTGAAGCAGATGACATGAACATGGCCGACGACTTGGACTTCATGGATTTCGCAGGCGCCGAAGTCGAAATCTCGGAGGAGATCTCATCTAATAAGCCTACAGACTCGGTGATCAGTTCGCAGAAGCGACACATTCTTCCTGATAGGTCCACAGATACACTATATGCCAAGTGGTGCAAGCTTATACCCACCCTTGTGGACCCGCAATTGAAGTACTATGCTCGAACTCTTGGCCAAGCATTGGAGAAAACGCATGATGTGATCTCAGCATGTGGCACTCACTCCTGCATTCGGAAAACGACGAATATATTATGTTTATTCTTTGATAGTAAGTTCCTATATTTTTCGCCTATCGCATGATCTCATAAGTGCGCAATATGTTAACAGGATTTATATTAATTGATGTACTGAGCTGTGAATGCTCCAGCCTTCCACAGGTCCTTCTGCATCATGGGTTGTTCCCTACTGCGCCTTCACAACCTCGTATGGCAGTTTTGGTTGATCTACTGTCGCTTTATCGGGCGCTTTTTGAGTGCTCTTGCGATGCAATCAACGCTCTCACATCCGCCCTCAAGACCCATTATTCACGCCGAGGGTTTCAAGTGACCGACTCACGGGTAAGACACATTTACATGATAATTGATGCTACTAAACTAGATTCAAGGGTGAAATCATACAGGAACCCTTTCGTCGTGGTCTAGGCCATGCCGTACAGTGGTACGATGTACTGCAGGTTGAAATTGAACACCAAGTTGACGCTGCACTTCAACAAAACCGAGACCACGTGGCTAGTCTCCAACGATCCAAACCACCTGATCCCGAAGGTTCAACTTCGACTCTCTTACAACATGGCCGATGCGCACCACTCCTCGTCCAGCGTTGTCCAGCATGTTTCGGCAGCACACTGTTTGGGAGACCCATCAACCAAGGTGCAGACATCCATGTGGCTACAGATGGTAATTTTCATCACCGCCATAGACGTTCTGCGGGTGACTGTCCTCGCTTCTACGAACCGACTTACTTCCTTCCCAAACAGTTTGTTGACGCAGTTGGGAGCCGAATTGATGCACAACGTAAGCAACCTGCAAAGGTACATGCCCCCCTGGTTCCTGACGAAGCTATCGATCTATGCGAGAATGCGTATCAAGCTGCTGACGGAAAGAAGCAAAAAGCTGCCATGGACAGCTTTGATGATACAGGAATAATGGCCCTGATCTGCCGTCACGACATTCCACTTTTTTTTGCCAACATTGATTCCCCTGGGGAACAACAGAAGTATTCTGTCTCGCTGATTGAACACTTATTCACACTGCTCCCTCCTCAAGCCACGGTTGTGACCCTGTATGATGTTGGCTGCGTTCTCGCACGCTCTCTTTCAAAGGTAAGTATGTAATATTAATTGCATTCATTCGCTAATTAGTTTCAGTTTGAGATTCTTCCCCGGGATGTTTTATCACGCCTGCGCTTCGTGACGACAGCCATGCATGCTTACGGTCACGAATGGGCATGTCAACTTGTGCACAACCCACGGATGTGTATTGGGCTGGGGTTATCTGATGGTGAGGGAACTGAGCGTTTGTGGTCGCGGTTCGTTTGCTTGATAGGCGTTGAATGTTCATCATCGGTATGTTATGTCAAATTACACCCTAGAACTTACTAATTGCTTTGATTGATTTAGCGTCAGCGCCGTCTGTGGTTAATTGACCGACAAGCAACTGCCATAGGATCCGAAATGAAAGCTGATTTGGGGGACTGGATCAAACGCCGCCTCAAGCGGGGCATCAAGGACCAAGGATCTGCGGCGCTCGACACTATCACCCGCTGTGAAACATCTGTGGAGGAGCTACAAGCTCAGTGGGCTGACCAGCGACAATTGCAACTCTCAATTCGTGCTCGTGAGTAAGCTCTTGATGTGCACACAGTGAGTAATGTTAAAGATGTCGTCAGATGCTCCTGCTCGCCTCCGAAAAGAGCTAGATACTGTCCTGGCTCTACAAGCCGATTTGGATGCCTCGGATCACGCCTTGCAGGCTACAAAGACTCTTCTGGAGAATGAGGCAGCATCCGACGACACTATTGATGTCCTTGAGAGCCTACAGAGGGGTCACGATCGTCTTATGACCAAAGTCGAAGCTCTGTATTCTTCTCTTAATGTTCACGACAGATTTCCGGAGTTGGATGGAGTCAATCTTGACTTTGTGCGTGTCCTTCTGATGGCACGGGATCTCAAGATGAATATTAGGAAGCGTGCTATTGCGAGTTTCTTTGAATGGGATAAACTCGATCGTGCGGTAGGCGGTTCACAGCAAACGTTAGGTAGGTCTTCGTGTCCGACTATTCTCCATTCTAACTTGTTTTTCAGGGACAAAGCTCCATCAACACACACGTAAAGCTATTGCAAAGCGTCAACCAGCCCTGATGACAGCAATCACAAAATTTAATTCATATTGTGAGCGCTTAGAGTCATTATATGATCCTACTTGGAACATCCCACTTCCTACACCCCTTCCTACCAAATTAGCCGAATTACGTGGTGACCAGACCTTAATGCAAGATGTCTGGATCACGCCCTCAATGGGAGAGGTACCTCGATGGCTGGAAGACTCAGACATCAGGGACGGAATCCGTGCCCTTCTCAAACATGAACGGTGTCTGGAGGAGCAAGCACGGTTAGGGATGGAGGCTGGTAATTTGTGCCATTTCTTTGGAGAGGAACTAACCGCATTGGAGCTTTCACTCCGGTTACCCACAAGTAAGCTTCCTTCTCAATATTCATCCAAGGTTCTATTGACACACTTGTCCATTTATAGATGCACGCTTTCTTGTTCCATTGCAACAGAAGCACTCGACTTTTATGCGACTCCAGATGCGATGGTCAAATCCATTAGCCTCTTCGGCTCAGTTTATGAGCCATGTAGAACAGGCGTTAGACCGTGCTACAGTGTACTCAGAAGCTCCTCGAAATACAGCCCCTCAATTGGCAAGTGTGACAATCCAGGACCCCATTGAGGATGAGCCTGTGTTACCCGACATGGACGACTTGGTTGAGATCGAGCCTGAACAGGCTGCACTTGCAGACATTTTGGAGGGCGATACTGCGGGAGCAGGGTTTGAAGAGGATCAAGACTTGCTGTCGAGCGTTTGTGCTAACGTAGTATGGCATACCCCAGAGGTACGTCAATGACGTTGATGGCACAATATACTAACATATTTGTAGGGTCTTCTCGTTGACGACTTCCATGCCCCACAATCTCAAGATTCGCATGTCGTTATGTCTGGCCATGTAGCCACAAGAACAACGTCAGCAACCGCACCCTTTCCTTGCCAAATATTTGAGCCGAGAGACATCTCTTTTCTTGCATCTCCGACCGCATTCCTAAATGACGTATGTATTAATGGCTGCGCTATCCTTCTGCAGATGGACATATCTAATCCTACCGTGGCTATCTTCTCGACACACGATCTTCCTCGCATTCGCTATAATGTGACCGATGACATGCTCTGGCACAATACATCCTGGACCCATTATTGGGAGAAGGATGTGTGGGTGCTCCCAATTCATAGGCCATCTAATGTTGGCCATTGGGTGCTTTGTGTTATCTACTTATCTAGAAAAGAACTTCATCTCTTCAATAGTCTTGCCGAACGGAAGCCATGGAGACATGATGTTAAAGTAGGTTCATGTTGACTTTTGTGCAATAATGATTTTGATAGTCATCACAGGATATCATGAAACTCGTTTGTCGACTTCTAATTGTAGCACGTCATTGCAACAAGGAAGTACACATCGATCTGGATGGGTGGGTCGCTCGCCCATTGACTGTGAGTTCGAGGCTATCTTTCATGTCATCACCCTCAATTCAACGATCTCACAGATTGAACCTCTTCAAACTAACGGTTACGATTGTGGGGTCTGGATATTAGCTGTGATAATCGCTGTTCTACACAGACAGGAGATTATGGGACTCCGAGAGGATGAAATGAGTGACCTGCGATATTATTTGTATGCTCGCATACTCTCCATACCAGTAGACTAGCATGTGTATGGATGTACAGTATCCTAAGTCTATTATTGATGAGCAATCTGTCGCTTGGTCTTCTCTTTATTTGGTGTTGCCGCTAGCAAGGACTTATCTCATAGTGCGTCAGGCAGGCTATTGGCATTGAATGCACGAGCTCCACATGCAACATGTAAGTATCATTGATATTAAACACCTATTCAAGAGTCTTCTCCCTACCATCATTGAGCTTGCAGAGGACAAGTCATAATGCGGCACCAGAAGGATACATTGTCAAGGTGGCATGTCAGACACCACATGCAACTTGGTAAGTGTGATTGATAATGAATGTTTGAACACTAATCTAATTGTCTTCTCCTCACCGTCATAGAGCTTGCAGAGGATAGTCATAACGCATCAGACAGGCTATCATAGAATATATACAGTATACATCTATCTTTCCCGCCATGCCAACATCACCTTCATTCTTCACCAGCTCTCCTTCCATCGCCAAACTACCACTCTCCTTCCATCTGACTTCGAGAAACTCCTCCCATGTCAAACGTGGTAACCGAACAATGACCAGATTTCGTTTGATAGTAGATTCACGTCGAGTGTAAGGAGCGGAGAGCCGTTAAGAGCCATTGGACAAGGTAACTCCTGGGTTCTATTACTAGTATTCGTGTAATAACTGTGTCAAGCTAATCATGTACACTTCAAGGTTGTCGGTGCAATAGGCTACAAGATATCAACGCCAGCCACAATGGTCATGTCGCTTGGTTGAAGTTCAACAACTCGGATGGTGTGAGTTGTTCTATACCGTTGCGGAGGATTTGAAGCTTAATCATGACTTACAGCTCATGTTTCAATGTTAGTAGGAGATATATTTTCAATGCTATTGGCTAATGGACTCAAGAGCAGGCACTTCAGTAATCAGCCGATCCTCCCGGACCTACTGAACCTTGTGCGACCCTCTCAGACCTCCCTCTACCGAAAAACGTTACACGACCCTCTCAGACCTCCATGACTATCTCTACCAAAAAATGCTACCAGTCAGTCGGCATCTGTCACCAATTACACTCTAACTTGTTATGTAGAACGAAAACCAATAAGACTCCAATGTTTTTTTTTCCAGAGGTGCTCTCTGGTCTACTCCATTCTGCCTCCGTCAACGCACAACTTACCTTCTGCTGTTGCATTTTTTGGTGCGTAAATGTTTGACACTTTGTTTCCTTCGCTCATGGAATGTCTCTTGCGACCACTAGGTGATTTAAATTTTGATTTCGGTGTGTAATTACATGCTCTAAAGGCTCCCTCACTAATGATGCTTTAGAATGACTCAAATACCGCACAACGAGGATGTGGACATGTTCAGCAGGCAGTCCCCTCACCCTCCAGGATATGACGATTCATCTCCAGCATTTCCTCTCAGCACCGCAGCCTTTCCCCTTGACAGTGACAACTTCACATTTCCACAGTTTGGTGGAGGCCATTGGTATGAAGATCCAGAGGTTGAGTTGACTCCATCAAGATTAAGGAGCCATTTGAAGGCCACTGCACGGGACACTGGGGTTATCAAAGGCGCCTCTGCTCGACGCAAGGGGGCCACACAACCATCTGCAGCAAGTCAGGGCTCAGTGCAATCAGGCGCCACAGCTTTGAACACTCTTCAGGATGGTGGTGCCACGATGACCGATTCAACGTCACTCGCTGTCATGCACAGCGTTGGCAACAGTCGTCATCCCTCGCCGTTTGCAGGTGAGGGGACATCGCTCACTGCCATGCTGAACACTGGCAGGAGTCGTCACCCCTCACCATTTACAGGTGACCCAGCTTCCCGACCCTCAGCTCCCATGCCTATGCAAGACATGTTCTATGATCCGGTGAACGAGCGCCCTGCTTGGGCAGGTCAACAGGATCCCAATATATTTGACTTTGCTGACTTACTCGGGGACCAAGGACCGGATTCATCAGGCTTTGTTCAGGGCTTCTCCGGTCAAGTCCAACCGTTTGATCTTCACCGTCCAACTCACTTGCCTCAGGCCTCACTTGCAGCACCGCCCTCCACAAATGTCATCCCACCTACACCTCTGAAGGAAGCCAACGTCCATGCCCCAACTCCAGGGCCAAGTCAGCAACTTGACTTGAGCCACTACTCTCCTGCTGCCATCAACAGTGAACGGTTTCCAGAAGAAAGCCTCCCCTTACACTCCGAGGAGCTACCCATCGTGGGACGCAGGTCTGCAGAGACCAATGCTGCACTTGATACAGGGTTCGCAGCAGTTGATCAGACGCTGCTTGAGTTATCCAGGTCCACTGCGATGCCGGTACATCAAGTGATCAACCTATTTATGAAGAGCCGTGGGTGCACTGCAAGCAGCATCAACTATTGGAATCTTTATTCTAATTACTTCAAGGACAAGGCAAAGCAGGAGCTTACCCGACTTGGTCAGAATCTTGCGGCTGGGGAACGCACACCAAGTAAGTTCTACTTATGGATTCATTGCGATGTTGACATTGACCCTGAACCATAGGTGTGACTACGCGGAAAGAATGCTACGCGAAGTTCAAAGAGCAATTCCCTGACACGTATCAAGATATTCTCGACACCCATGATGAGCTCACTTCATTAGATGGATTGCCTCAAACGATTGGTCAGCGTGTGCAGGCGTTTCAGGGATTTCATAGAAGGGTGACGAACATAGTAAGTGATTTCATGGATGTTTGATAGTGCCTCGTGTTTACAGTGGCTTATCATTGCAGTTGGACGTCGCGTCTACTAAGTTCGGCTTTGAGTCAGCTACCGTCATGTGCGGCAAAATTGTCAATCAAGACGCTTCACTCGGCCATGTGCACACAACGCCTGGTGCAACTGACGTAAGTTGATGTCGTACTTGACCTCACACATATTGATATTCTGTTATAGTTCTTTCTAACACGATGCCGTGCAGACAACGACACCATCATTGGTCATCTCAAAGCTCAAGTCTAGTAAGTTAATGTCATCATCTTGAAGTTTACAATGTCTTATCAAACACCGCAGTAACACGATATCGTTATCTACTGTGGAGGATGCATTCACGGCACTGGAAGATGACGATGTGGTGTCCTGCAAGGACACATGTCCAGACTCTGGGGATATTGAGGATCAGGCTTCTGAAATGGATGGACGAGAGAAAAAGGGACGAGAGGATAGTATCAAATGGATCAAGAAGGAGATTACGAAACAAGTTGGTACGTTTTCAGCATCGGTTCTCTCATCATTCAACTCATTTACTACCCTACACTAGCCAAGTTCGGAGGCAAATTCGGTACTGACAGGGTATTCCCTTGGAAGCTCATGCCAAGTGCGCTCGCAGATGACAACATTTGCATCAAGGGCTACCCCGCACACAAGTGTCTCCTGCCAGGTGAGGCACGTGGCACTACCGCGAATTCAAAGAGCAAGGGCGTCGCAGGCCTGACACAGAAGGAGGTCTCCATCCTCATGGAATCTTTGAAAGCAAAGACGATGTATGTAGAGAAAGTTGATGTCAAGGAACGAGGTGAGTGTGATCTGTCCGTATGTTCGTAAATTTTTGTTGATGTTTCGATAGAGAAAGTATTGACGTCTCAGCGACCGGTCATTATCGGCGAAGCTCCCCCATCAGACTACGCTCATCCACGTGCTCGATGTCTATTCATTGATGGTCATATAGACTACAATGGTCCTTCTTGCCTCAATGCCAGTTCCGCAACTACAAAAGTCAAGAAATCTACTACTTCAGCAGGCAAATCTGTTGAAGTATTAGTCCCTCCTCCATCCCGGCCTTTTAAGGTTGTTCCCAGGCCAGCGCTTCCCCCATCCCGGCCTTTTAAGGTCGTTGCCAAGCCACCAGCTCGTGAGGTCTTGGAACTTTCTACTTCCCCCGATTCTCAAGACGAAAATGGCCGACAAGCACCAGCCTCTGAGTCAGAGTATGAAGATGCATCTCAGGGAAAGAGGAAGAAGCGGGATTTCAGTGGTGAGCTGCGTCCATCAAAGAAGCGCACATCACCTGTAGACATTCTCCCACCTACAAAAGGCGGTCCATTATCTCCACTTACGGTCGAGTCTTCAACTGAAGAGCAGGATCCTCCTACCCCAGCTAATAAAAGTGAGTGTCCGTTCGGCTCACCCTACTATTTACCTGATCATTGTTTTCAGCCAGAGCTAAGCGCCTTCGTGATGGGCCTTCTAATGAGCCTGAAAGAAAAGGTATGGCTGCATCAATTATTTTGGCTTCGGTAGCCTGACCTTTGGTTTAATAGGTCGCACTCAAGCACGACCGCTTCTGAAGGGTTCTCGTCCGAAGCCAACGACTCGTCATGGCCGTGCTCTTCGTGCGATTTATTCCGATGACTCTGATGCTAGTACTGGTGATGGGATCACAGCGACGTCCCAAAAGCTTACCCCGGACAGTCATATAGAAGGTCCTGTGATGAGTCGGGCAGATGTGCCCAGGGATACTATTGCAGACTCAGAAGAGGGACCTGCACCACTGCCGCAGTCCAATGCAGAGAGGAGCAGTGCACACCCGCCATCTCCACATGAAGGTGATGTTCCGCTGCCATTGCAACAACCGGAAACGTCTTCACCTACAGGGCTTCAAGTTACTCCTGCACCTCAGAGTGGAGGAGGCAGAGGAGGAGGCAGAGGAGGTGGAGGAGGAAGCGGAGGCGGCGGAGGAGGAGATGGAGGAGATGGAGGAGATGGAGGAGATGGAGGAGATGGAGGCGGAGGAGGAGATGAATTAGTGACTCAAGATTCATCGGGTGACAACATTCCTGCTCGTCGAGACCTACCAGAGTCACACAGCCTCCCTGCCAATGTTAACCGTCAATCTGCAGAATCCATGCGCCCTCAAGAGTCTTTCCATCATGAACTCCATGATCCTCACAATTCCATGCATTACCATCCTCATGACAACGCGCGTCAAGATCCTCATGATCATTTCCGTCGTGATTACAGGGATACTCCCTTCTACGGTTCTCGTGGTCATCTCACTCTCAACCCTCATGAACGTGGTCCTCTCCATATCAACCCTCATGAACGCCCAAATCGAGAGCTTCATGATCCTCGTGGTCCTGGTCGTAGCACTTATGATTCTTCCTATTCTGTAAGTGACACATTCCGAATTTTGCTTGTCTATTCTAACACCTTGGCAGTCGCAAGATTACAATCACCTCCATCCGCGTGATATGTACTATCATCATAACCGCAACGCTAGCAACAACCCTCCTGAACTCCATGATGTGCGCAATCGTACACGGGATTTGTCTCCAGTAGCAGAATCGAGCGTAGATTACGCTATGGAACGGGGGCGCAGCTGCTCACTGGCATACTCGGACCGTGACAGATATACTAGCCCAGCGTTGGACTATGGATACGCATGCGAACATGGATACCCTCCACGCAGTGATTACGACAACCGTGGCCATGGGTTTCCTCCCCAGCACAGTGGAGGTTACTATAACTCCGAAGCCTATGGGAGAGGATACAACAGAGACTCCAGATGGGATGCTCAGGATATGCGCAGCCCATACCACCGTAATGGCCCAAGTTCCAACTCGAACACCCAGCTAGCAGAGCACCCAGGCAATGTGCCCCCTTCTGCCTGATCAAGTATATTTCCATCATTCTCCCAGCTCCGTCTTACCAGCTCCATCTTATGCTTTCCGGCCTGACTGTTTCCTCGTCATTCTCCCAGCTCCGTCTTACCAGCTCCGTCTTATACTTTCTGGCCTCGCTGTTTCCTCGTCATTCTCCCAGCTCCGTCTTACCAGCTCCGTCTTACCAGCTCCGTCTTACCAGCTCCGTCTTATGCTTTCTGACCTCGCTGTTTCTTTTTATTTCATCCAAGTATCATTGCTACCTCCCTTCTTGCCTATCCCCATTCTGTCATCAGCCCTTATGCCATGCTGTTCATAGTCCCATCCGCATTACCTTCGTCATCTTATGTTTTTACATCCAGTTACTCTACTTTTCAGTTGGAGTTTTTCTTGAATACATCGAGCACGCGTTACTTGGACTAAAGTGTGAATTTTTCATTAAAACATGCCCTCCAAGTATTCTGCCTAAATGCAAACAAGACTCCTTCCTACGAGTGTGAGCATTGTTGAGCGCCGTTGCCTCAAAAAACACGAAATGTTCCTGACGAATGTTGCAAGATGGTCCTCCAATACATTGCAAACAATCCTCCAACACTTCGGAAACAATCCCCCCGAACCTTGCAAATGATCCTACAGCACCTCACAATCTCAAACCTCCTGGACGACCCTCTCAAACAACCCTGACGTCCCTCTCAAACCTCTCCGATGACCGTCTCAGACCTCTCCGACAACCCTCTCAAACCTCCCCAACGATCCTCCCAAGCCTCGCAGACACTCCTCTCAGACCTCCGTAGATGAATAGTATTTGTCAGTTTACAAATGAGAGGGTCACGTACCTTGGGAGGGAACTTCAGTAGAATCTGGAGGCAACGGGTGGGAGAAGCTTGAGTAGGGACGTCTTAGAGACAGGTTATTGCATACCAAGAAACCTGGTCTGAAAGACCGTGAGAACGTCGAAAAAGTGCTGCCAAGGGTGTATCTAAGTCTTCCAATGTTTCTGAATCTTAGTTAGATCTGATCTCAATATCTGAATCTTCTGATGTGATTTCTGAATCTAGGAGAAACACCGAATTCAAACTGACATCCATACATGGAACTATGGTACTGTCGTGCTAATAGCAGGGGACGCCGAACCTACATGAACCTACATTTGTGCCCCTGCAGTCGCCGAGGTCTCTATCATCACCCACATGTCATCGAAGGCTATCTGTAAGTTTCTCCGAAGAGATGCCTGACGTTTGGCGTAGCCTTTGATGCCCTCGGTCTCAGCATCAGGTAGACCCGTTCGTCGCCCTGCCTGCTCATCCCACCATGCAGCATGCCACGAAAGGAATGCTCTGACACGCCGCATCTCCTCCAGTAAAAGCTGCACTTCCTCTGTCCAGCGGTTCGCGCATGCTCTGGCTTTGCACCACTCAATGCGCAGCGCTGATGACAGGATTGAAAAAACCATATCGGCAAGAAAATTGGAGCTGCTAACCGTCTGCAAGAACCTCCCCAGCTGCTGAGACACCCTGCGTCTTCCAGATCCAAGAGAGTGTCCGGTTGCCTTCGGACTGACCTGCCTCACCCTCTGACATTCCGTGCACGTTAGCTGGCTCGAGCACAGGAAAGATACTCTGCCAGCCATCCTCTCCCAGTGTTCCACATAGCCTGCTAAGCGCGGTCCATGC
>KN835247.1:0-69598 GCA_000827255.1 Suillus luteus UH-Slu-Lm8-n1
AAATGTTGAAGAAAGTCATCCAAGAGTTTATTCACCATCAAAGCACAAAGCCAAAATTTTGTCTAGGTTTCTACTGGAGAAAAATCGGTCAAATTGTTAAACTATGTGTTGATACAGAATTGTGGATGAAGACTGAATTAAGATTTAACCAAAACAAACCTTTTGCATCACACGAAAGCCGATAAAAAGCCTAAGTTTTGACCAGTATTTTGCAGGCAACAGAATCATGAAATTTATTTAAACCTATTTCAGCATTTTTTCAATATATGTAAGGCTGAAAAAGTCTTTCATGCTTCCAGTGAGTCACGCTATGTCCTCCTGATCAGATAGCCAGCTGCAAGAAACAAGTAAACCGATAGAGGTGAATTCAACACAGTATCTATCCAGTCGAACATGCGTATGAATGTAATGTTGGACTTATTCCGTCAAAAATACATGCAGCAGTAAACTTTCCTTCCAACAGGCCAAATATTGAACTTGTTCAAGACCTGTATTTCATCGCCGAGCGCCAGCCGGTGAATCTATTGTCATACATGCAGTGCAGGGAACAACCACGGAATCTTCATGTATGGACATGTTTGGTGTGATCTGAATCAATATCCTGTACATGTACACCCTGACCCTCCCTTCCAGTGACACCGACCATAGGATTTTCTCCTCTCTCTCAACCTCCTTTGGCAGGGCTTATCTGAACTCCATCAGACCCTTCAAATCGAATTCCAAGCTTTAATAATTGATCCAGCAATGAGCCGCCAGCCGATCTCGCGACACACCTTCACCGCGCTTAATAGCACTTTCATCGTCGACGGCGAGTACCAGTTCGTCAAGGAGCTTGGCCAGGGCGCGTACGGCTGTGTCGTCGCTGCTCGCCACCGCCGATCAGGCGAGGGATGCGCGATCAAGAAGATCACAAATATTAATACCAAGGTGCCTATCTCTGCTTGTTCACTTCGAACTAGGCTAACCAGGTGCTATACCATAGCGGATCCTCACCAAGCGATGCTTGAGAGAGATTAGGTGTGTTGTACAATCAAGTTCGCCCCGAATACAGCACTGATCATATCCCGCATCAGATTGTTACATCATTTTAGGGGGCACAAGAACGTAAGCCAACCGTCGAGCTTTGAGTCTACATTTTACACATTCCTCTACAGATAACATGTCTATACGACATGGATATTGTTTTCCAACCCAACGGGAATTTTGATGAAGTCTATCTCTACGTTGGTTCACCCATTTATTCGTCTCTGGTCCCACTGATCCCTACATTAGGAAGAATTGATGGAAGCTGATCTTCATGCCATCGTGCGTCCTTTCCCACTCCTGGCTGATCTGACACTCAAAAACCGACGGCGCTCGCACACAGATCCGGTCTGGACAGCCGCTCACCGACGCACACTTCCAGTCCTTCCTTTACCAAACACTCTGCGGACTTAAATATATCCACAGCGCTAATGTGCTCCACCGCGATCTCAAGCCCGGCAATCTTCTTGTCAATGCAGACTGCGAGCTCAAAATATGCGACTTTGGACTTGCTAGAGGGTGCGCACGTCTCTCGATTATATATATGCTCTTTAAAGACCAGATTAACGTCATATTTAGCTTTACTCCCGGTGGCGGCACGAGCAAGAGCGCAGGAAACCAGGGATTCATGACGGAGTATGTCGCCACACGATGGTACCGTGCGCCAGAAATCATGCTTAGCTTCGCGAATTATGTGCGTGTTGCTACTTTCCTTTCCTTTCTGTCCCGTTGTTATTCTCGTCGTCATCAATTGTAGCTGCTAAAGCGTTGTGTTATACTAACTGACCACGATACCCATAGACAACAGCCATCGATGTCTGGTCTGTCGGCTGCATTCTCGCCGAGCTCTTGGGTGGCAAGCCGATTTTCAAAGGACGGGAGTACGTTCATTTCTACTTCATCATGGGCAATTTGCGCATGCATTAGATCGACTAATTGATACTGACTATCGATAATTTACATAGCTATGTCGACCAACTGAACCAGATCCTTCATTACCTCGGGACGCCCTCTGAGGATACCCTCCGCCGTGTCGGATCTCCAAGGGTATGTGCTCTGCCAAACTCGCCAATATACTTAGCTCACCCAAATCACACAGGCTCAAGACTACATCCGCTCACTCCCTATCAAGCCACGCGTCCCTTTCCAGACACTCTACCCGCACGCTAACCCACTCGCCATCGACCTCCTGCAGCAGATGCTCTGCTTCGACCCTGCAAAGCGTATCAGCTGCGAGGCTGCGCTCAACCACCCGTATCTGCAGGTGTGGCACGATCCCGCCGATGAGCCGGTCTGCGATACCGTAAGTTTGATTTCCTGTTTGAAGAATAGGGTGCTCAAACTAGGTTGATCCACTCAAGAAATTCGACTTCTCGTTCGAGGAAGAAGACTCCATCGAGGGAATGAAGAGGCTCATCATCGAGGAGGTCCAATCGTTCCGTGCCGAGGTGCGCGCTCAGGCGAGGGCCACGGGCCAGATCAAGAGACAAGACAGGTCAGCATCATTCTGGCGCTTCTTTCCTTTCCTTCATTGCGAACCTGATTACTAAACTATTTTAGTCTGCCCATCCCCTCTCGGGACGAGATTATAAGCTCGCCGGTGCAGGAATACGGCCCCATACATGGCGCGACATCTGGCTACACCGCGCCGTCTCAGCGCCCGCCGTCGCCCGTCATGGATGACCCTAGCGATGCGCTTGAGAAAGAGCTTGCGGGGACGCATATCGGAAGGCGATGATCGATCTCCTAGTCACTTGGTTTGAGCATGATTTCTTGTTTCGCGTTTGTTCTTCTTGAGCGTGGCGATTGTCTGTTAGAGCTCGTAATGATGTACGGAATCGGAGGAAGTAATCTAGAAAATGCAAAGATACTACATACATATGTACATTACTACACCCACTGTAGTACCGTATGGAGTCTGAATCGTTTAGTACTGAGAGCAAGACCATCGTCATTTGAACTGAAATGTTTCCTTAGATCACACGCAACAATATTGACTGAGCTACAATGCCCGAATACGTATCAGTTGGACCAAGCAAGATGAACGCGATCCTGCCGCGCTCGTGACGCGGCACTGTCACAATTTCATGACTCTTTTTGAATTTCATTCATTTGTCGTTCATGATCAATATGCGTATAAGTTGCTTGTCCTCCGCACTCATACTACTGTCGTTTGCATCTTCAAGTTGTATTTTTATTTGTCTCGTACCGCCTCCAATCATTGATCTAATGTTAGTTTTCAGACGCACTGTAAATTCTCGTCTCACTGTACGGTCCCAGTTAAGCCTCGACGCTACCTTGCTGAGTCCAATAGACCCTCCGACGTGCTTAATCATTACTACAATGTCATGCCCGAACCATGCTGTACTCAGACTGGATCAAGCACTTCTGAACACTTGATAAGTTCTCTCCAATGTTATCTTGATAGCTTCGATACTGATGTCAACCTCTATGCCATACTTCCGTATGCCACGTCCCCGCCAAGGCCATGCTGCATCATGCATAGCACATGTCACATCAGTGCCGCGTCAAACATAGCACATGCCGTGCCAGTGCCGCGTCACAGGGGCAAATATGCCTCATCACACCTATTACCACTTGTCAGAAACCTGCGCGTGAGCATTTCAACTATTAGTGTAACTTCAAAGGTATGTTTCAACCTGTCATCATAAATGGTTTTATGACAGTGCCTCCTAATGAATGAGTGGTTAAGCGAAAGTGGACTTGAAGTGACGATGACTTTGCTTGCTCTGTTCAAAAAGTCTCTGACATATTTCATTGACAGCGTGGCCTCTTAATCAGTGATAACTCTCACACCACATCTTCAGACGGAACATGCGAAGTCGAGTCTCCTTCGCTGCTGGCTGAAGAAGACATTGTGCCACTGAAACCGTCGCCCTTCGCTACCGACTGAAGAAAACGTCAACGTGCTTCGCAGAGGGTCCAGGGAGGTAAGAAAAGAAAATAGTCGTTGGCCAGTAGACGACCCTATGATGAATCAAATAACGAAGGGATGGTCATGAACCTGTGCAACTTGATCTGGGAGTCGAATGTAGACCCATAGGAACGCTTGAACTGGGGTGTCCATGTCAATGCTCATCAGTGCCGCGGCAAGCCCGGCAGGACCGCGTCAAAATAGCTATGCTCAAACCTTAAGCTTAAGATCCATGTGTTATATGTGCAAATTCGGGTGTCTCTGCTCCCGCCCACAGCCTATTGCTAGCTAGGTCGCTGCTCTCCAGCTTGGCCCAAACACCGCTCATATAGGTGTAGGTACTTCAGGTGGCCATCTTTGTTCGTTTTATTTCCATCATTTCATTCCCCAGTGCCAATCGTGGTAGGCGCTCAGTCCTTCCAATACTGACCGCGCATACTGACGTGTTTGAAGAGCATCATGTCGCTTTTCCTCTGTGTAGACTGTGGTGGTTCCAAGACGTCTGCTGTCATCGCAGACAGATCTGGTACAATCCTCGGGCGCGCCCTTGGAGGCCCATCTAACTTTGCGTACATGTCTGCGGCTGCATTTACAGATGCTGTTCGTGTAGCAGTATCTAATGCATTGAAGACCTGTGTCTCTCCACCGTCTATCGACCCTATTTCCCTCCCTCCCGACACTGAGATATTTGCGTCCGCGTGGTTCGGTATCTCCGGCGTTGATTCCCTGGCTGCAATCGCCAACGCCTCAGCAGCACTCTCCGCTCTCCTCGGGATACCCCTGGGTCCACGTTTAGTCGTGGCCAACGATACACATCTTCTTGCTGCCCCACTTCGGCTTCATCCTGATATCAAGCATGCTGTGGCTGCGATAGGCGGTACAGGATCTTGTGTCGTTTCATTTCAGCACGAGCCCTCAGGCATGTTGAGTGAGCTTGCACGGACTGGTGGGTGGGGATGGATTCTAGGAGACGAAGGCGGAGGATTTCATGTGGGCCGCGAGACCATGCGTCAGATGATGCACGATGCTGCACGCTCGTCGCTTGGGATGGAACCGTTGCCCCCAAGTAGCCTCAAAGAGAAGGTGCTTGAACGATTTGGGATCAAGGGGGTAGAGAATGCCCCAGAGGTGTTGCCGGTGGTGCATTTACCCGAGCCGAGTACAGCAGAGGCGGCTGCCTCTGTTCCATCGTACCTCCTCGTTGCGCGCGAGAAACGGTTAAGTCAGCTTGCTCCGCTCGTATTTGAGGCTGCATTCAAGGACAAGGATCCCTTCGCACTGAATGTGTTGAAGGTCTGTGCTGGGGGACTTGCAGACCAGATCGCAATGCTCTGCCGTGAACCTGGAGAGGATCCAAATTTGAAGCCAAGAGCATTGGAAGCAAATGAAGCCGTGTTATGCTTTGGGGGGAGCTTGGTTGGCATTGAGGATTATAGGGCGTTGGTAATTGAGGCATTGGCGGAGAAGGGGCATGTCTTCAAATATGTGGAGTTCGTTGACGACGCTGCGGCCGTAGGAGTGGTAGGACTAGCGTCTTTAGGATTTGGGCTCATTTAGAAGGACTGTCTGCTCGCTAGCAATATTGTCTATACATACATACTTCAAGTTGTTTCTTTATGATTTTAGCATTAAGTCGATGCTTGAGGCACCTGCCCTAAATATTTCCACGGTCCCCATATAAATCCACATCGCGTTTTTTTTCTCTCCTTTGTGCGGCGACACGGCCAGACCTTCCCCATGTTGCTCATAGCTGCCCATAACTCACGCGGCTGTTCGAGTGTCAGGCCGTGTCCTGAATAATTGGACGTCTTAGCACCCATTATCGCGTCATCCGACTTTCCTGGAGAAGCGATGGGTCGGTGGTTCATACATATTTTGACGCATTCCTATTCGCGTACCCTCCAATACTCAATTTCTTCTAGTGACATTCGCACCTATTGAATTAACATGAATTTGGAGAGCATGGCTTGTTCATCAAAATGTGATGTTTATCTTGTTTTTCTGTTCGCATGTCCACCTCTGTAATGACGGTGCAGCCTCAAAGGCTCGAGGTCTGGCACTGTATGTTATCAAACATTTGGGGCTCCAGATATGAGCGCATTGGTCCCGCCCTCTCTTTCGCAGACTTCATGGCCTGGAACGAGAAACCTGGCGAACAACGTACGTATCCGCATCACCGCTCGGAATCAGCCCACTTTGGTTGCGTGAATACACTGGCATCAAGTATGCATGCGATCTCCCTGCGTACTGAAGGGGATTGCGTGTGTTATATGAAAAGCTTGTGGGAGGGCATGGACATATCTAGTACGTGCTTCCGTCCTGCACTACGTTTGCCTTTGTGGAGTCCCTCTTGTATCAGATGTACAACAAGCGAAAATGGCACAATGAATCGAACCTCTTTTGGTTTTGCTGCTATTCCCAGGTAACATGGTGTGCTCCTGTTCGGATTGAGAGTCCAGATCCCTAGTCTGTCGCCGTTGTCGAACAACCCACTAGATGTCGAAAAGTGCATCCTTCGCAGCTGGCGGACATGACGTGTTCACTGACCTTATGCCATGAAGAGGTTGGCGACGTGGGTCTCCCATTGCAGGGGCTCTTTTTTAACACGAGTAGCAGTCAGGAAGCGGAATGTCAGACATGCATCTGAGGAATAAGGGTATCATCAAGGTGTATCCTGGCAAGTATGTTATCGGTGTGCAGAGTCATGCTTGATGTCGATGATATTAGATTTTGCATGTCATGTAATGAATATCGTGTTAGCATGCAACAACTTTGTACTTGTGGCAGCTGTGTGAAAAGCCAATTAAACCTACCCTCCATCTGACGAACTATCTGCATCAATTCCAGGTGTTAACATGAAGCGTTGATACATACAATCTTTTAAGTTACAGTAGATTTAGATGCAAGTCAGAGTTTGGCTGCTTCACGATTTTCAGCGCGAAAGACTAGGATGTAAAACACAGACTCAGTATCAGTCTTTGCGTTCAAATCGTGATAGGATCCACTACTAATAGTTATTTGAAGATGAAGAATCGATGAAGGTTGTGTCTATCGAAATTGAAACTGACAGGGGTTACTACCGGATATGGGCACATAAGAATTGACGAGTCAACTTCAAGTTTTGCGTCAAACTCACAGCAGAGCTGGCTGTAGTCTCATGCGCTTTGGAAGATTCGGACTCTCGTACCGCTTTCTACCATCCAAAACACATTTCCGCATCATGACACCAAACTATGAATCCTGGTCAAAAGAAGAACTGATCGCGCGTCTCAAGGAGCTGGAGACGAAAAAGCACACAAAGTTAACTCGCTCCCCAACGTTTAAAAAACCATTTCATTTGTCATCCCACCCGAAGCGCAAAATCGCTATCAAGTTTTGTTATTCCGGTTGGGAGTACAACGGGCTGGCGTATCAAAACGGTCCGACGCCTCTACCAACGGTTGAGGATGTCTTGTTCAAAGCCTTTGTAAAGGCAAGGCTTGTCGATGCAACTGGCGGCTTGGATGGGTGTGGATGGGAGAGATGTGGAAGGACAGATCGAGGAGTGAGCGCTGCTGGTCAGGTAGTTTCGTTATGGGTTCGAAGTGCTCTCCCCACCGAAACTGCTTCCAAAGTAGCCTCCTCATCGGACGAGGAGGACCTATCCACGGAGGACACACCCCAAAACACCTCACTCCAGCCTTCTACAAAACACGAGCTTCGCTACGTATCTATCCTAAACCGCGTGCTCCCCCCTACAATCCGCGTCCTAGCCTGGTCCCCCATCTCCCCCGATTTTTCTGCTCGCTTCAATTGCAAACATAGACACTACAAATACTTTTTCACCTCTCACGGACTCGACGTATCCCTCATGCAATCAGCCGCAAACCATCTCATCGGTGAACACGACTTTCGCAATTTGTGCAAGCTTGATCCAGGAAAACAAATCACCAACTTTCACCGCTGTGTCATGCACGCACAGATCAACCCAGTCTCTCCAGAGTCTGATAGCGGTGGCCGTGTATACGTATTTGATCTCGTAGGATCGGCTTTCCTATACCATCAAGTCCGACATATCATGGCTGTCCTTTTTATGGTCGGAACAGGACTTGAACAACCGTCCATTGTATCAGCTCTCATGAATGTCTTCCAGGCAGAATCAAATACATTACCTGAGCCTCATTTACCACTGGTGGATCGAAAACCCGAGTATCAGATGGCGGACGCCCTCCCTCTCATGCTCTGGGACTGTGCATACGCAGATTCAGACGTCACATGGCAATCAGATGGCAACAATGCAGAAAAGGGTACCGGCTCAGACCTCTATCATCTACTCCATTCTATCCACCAACGCTCCGTCATCCACACAGTCCTAGACGAGCACTTCTTCGCAGCTGCCACCCAATATCATTCTCCACCACCTCAATACTTCCCTTTCAGTCAGACAGGACTGACGCCTCACACGCTCCCTCATTCGAACTTGGGCCGAGAACCAGTCCTTGGTGTGCCACTCGGTGCAGGGACGTACAAGCGTGGCGCAAAGTACACGCCTCTGTTGGAACGGAAGAGACTTGATCATGTCGATGTGGCCAACGAACGATGGCGAATAGGCAGGGGGAGCAAGTATAACAAGCAAAAGACGCCTGATGACGGAATCGAATGAGCAGGTGCATGTGTATGCCGTTGTAGACGCCATCGCTTCTGGGTACGCGGCGCGATTATAGACGTCAATCCGATATCTATATCCCTCGCAAAGTGACTCAGGCGAAAGTATGAATTACTCAAGTTCATTAGGAGAACATGATATCCATCACAGACGCCCAATCGATATCGGTGTTATCGCCCAATCGCCTGTAAATCCATGATCTAAGTAACGTCACATCGCTGAACGAGGGAACCGTCCGGTCTGTCCCGTCCGTCCTCTCTGTTCCATCGTCCGACAAGACCATGATCACGCTGAACGTCTCATAGGTATTCCTGACCCAATGCGAGGAAACGCACGATGCGTCCGCGTTATGTCTGTGTCAGTGAGGACGTGAAGTGGTGAAAGTAGATTCCGAAGACTAAATTGTTTATGAAGGAGCAAATCTCCGCAGATCTAACCGGCACCGAATTGTGAGCGTAGTCGGGACGTAGAAGAGGTACAAGACGTATACGTTGCACATGTACAAGGTGGTGACCCAAGATAGGATTAACAATAAAATTAGATCTAGTATCGATACAAAATAGCATCGCGAATTATGCGCTAGTGAACTGAATGTACTGATATGATAGCTGTTATCCGATGTGCTACAGCAGAATGTTTGTCGAGGGCTATTCAAGCTATGCAAGCAATCTGAAGACCATAAATTCGTAAGCATAAGACGGTACCAATCAGGTATCCAGTAAATAGTTCATCGCCGCGAATCAACCGTGACGGCCTAGACAAATCTATATCAAGATAAAGAGATCGTCAATGTCCATATGCGGAATCAATAATTAAGGATCCGACCGAGCAGGCACCGAGGCATGCATGTGAGGGGAGGAGAAGCCAGTGGGAAAGGCGGAGCTGGGGATGAGAGGTGAGGCCCTGAGGGCCGGCGATCTTAAATCACATCCGAAAATGAATCAACGTGTCCATCTCGGCCAGCTGAGAGGGGTTGACTAGAAAAAATGTCTGAGTTTTGAATGATGGCTTCCTCGCTGTTGGACGCTCACATATCACTTGACATGCGACAAGCCATTCGAGACGTCGCAAAAGAGCGACGGCCGTTGTCAGTCAGTATTGTACCCTGGGACAATGATGAAGTCTGCTTCAGAGCAATTCGGGTGACGATGACGGTGCCTGGTGGCGAGGTCATTCCGAGCCGCCATCGTCGTATTGCAGAGAGAACATTTGATCTTGATACCAGTGTGCGTGATGATGTGCCGCCCAAAACTCTGAGATTTCAGCTGCTCCCCACATTGACCGCGATCTGTAATCCAAAGGCAACGGTATTTCTCCTTGTTTCCAATTCCAATACCGTGATCCTGGCGCAGGTGGCCACGAATATCCTTGGGTACAGCCTGAAGTTCATCACCACAAAGAGATCCTTCGTGGTCCCAACGGCAAAGAAATGAGCCTTGGTGCTTATGAAGATGGTCATAATAATATGGCTCGAAACGAATAGCACGATGGTGGTGCGGAGGGGGGTGTAATGGTGGAATATCGCAGAAATCAAGGAAGTTTTCAACCAAGTTGTCCTGCAACGCGAGAATTGGAGAAGGGGCGGAGGGTCGAGAAATGTTCGTTTCCATCGTGTGGTTCACCAGCGCGTAAGAGCTCATGTGCGTAGATTCTAGATGACAGCACGACCAAGTAAGAACCTCGTGTTTCGACGATCATGATCTTCTCACCAGACCATTGACACACTAGAGGATGACTGGGCTGTGGCGCCTGTATAGAAGTAGGCCATACGTAACCACCAGTCACAGTTCCGTGTCGGCTAGAGGGACCAAGTTATTACAAGTGAATACTAAAATCGCAGAGAATGGACCCACTTCTCGAAAGGAACAGTGACCAGATGATCCGAGCCAGCCGCATATACACCGTGTGAGCCTGCAGGTTGATGGGTAGAAACAGACATTAAATAAGCAAGTGGCTCCAACAGATCGTCAGGGTCAAGAAAAGCACCAGGGAAATTTATCGATACAGTCCAGCAGACGACGATGTCGCTCTGCGTTTAAGTACTTAGGAATAACGGACTTCCATCGTGTCACCCGCATGTTTATCGTTTTGGTTTCTGCCCGATACTGCGTACACAGCAAGCGGAGTAGCAGGGGTGTGACAGTGGCCATAGAATGCAGACTTGACGGAAATCTGTAGTGGTCATTTTGCCCCAGTAGTTCTTCCCTGCAAGCCACAACGGAGATTATCATGAGCAATAAATTTCTCATCATCAACATATTGGAAGTTGGAACAGTGGCACTACACAGGCCCCGAAGACGTACGAGAGCTCGCCAGCCCATGTCGAGGACTCGCGGCGGACTCCAAATCAAAAGATTAAAAAATGGAAGCAGGCCAACTGAGGGGGCGGGAGAAACGTTGTGTAGATGGGCCAGAAAGTTAATACGTGATGTCGATGAAGTCTTGATGAAGTCGCTATTCCGAGCCAGAATTACTAAAATGATTGAGTCAAGCATTGCTCTTGAAGTGATATAATCCGGAGCCGCCTGCTTCAAAAAGCGGGCAGATGGTTTCTGCCCGCGGCTTCCGCGTATTTGCCTCGACTTGTCTCGTCTATGCATGATGCTTGCCAAAAATTGCTGTATAGCAGCATTTGGGAGAGTTGGACTTGGACCGGAATGAACCGAAGATAGCGGAGGTTACTTGACAATATGAGGGTAGAAAGGTGGGCAGCCTGCGTTTGTAACACGTTACTCGCAAACCTGAACATAGCTTAATGGGCCTGCAGTGCAAGCCTACTAGGGTTCGATCCATGATTATCATAGTTTTGGCAACCGAAGCAAATTGCTCGGTCAATGCTTATGTAACCGGTATCCCCAACTATGTAAAACATCTACCAGATGTCCGCGACACTGTAGTACAAGTTACTTTTCGATTTCCTCGGCATCGAAACACCAATTCATTTATACCCGGCGTCACGAGGAAAAGTCGCCCGATTGTGCGCAAAATGCAGCAGAGCGCTCCGAGCGACGTTCAGCGACAACAGTACTACAAAGTGTTCGCATGGTGGCACAAGAACATCTTTTCATAGATCACTCGCGCGATTCGTGCAGTCTTTTTCCTGTTCTCTCCGCACGCTTGTATGGCATGCCGCCGCCACTTCGTGTGGTTGCCAACATCATGATTGTGCGTGTTCCATAACCCTACCGCTGTGTCCCACAGTCAAGCTGACCATCGTTTCCTGTCTAGATTGCGACTTGCCTTCCGAGGGTAATTGATGGCAATGTCGATGCCACCGGCCCTATCCTATATGCTCATCTAGGCACATACCGGTGACCAATAATATCGTCTCTATCGAATTCATACACTGACTCTATAAGTTCTGATGTGTGTGTGTGGACGGCTCTAAGTGGTACCTTTAGAACTGTTCTCATTCATATGTTAAAGCGGAAGGAGACAAAAACAGGATAAGAGCTACATATTATCTCTTGACTTTGGCTGCCGCAATGTGAGTGTTGATCCATCAGTTGTTCCACAAATGCGGTCATGAGGGTGGCACCATCCTGATGCCTGGGAAGACACTGTAATTTTCGAGCCACTCTGTGAAGTGCGGCATCCAGAGGCGATTTGAGGGTTGTAGGATAACAAGCACCGGTTAGAAATCTCCGGTATGAGCATTTTGCTAGGCCAAGTCTCCCTTACTTAGATTGAAATTAGACGGATAAAGATAGGCATCTCTTCCAGAAGTTTCCTAGCTGCAGTTAGGAGCGGTATTCTTCAGAAATCCATTATCGCTCACCGGATGCTGCCTAGCCTTTTGATTGGCGCTCGGTCAAGCGCCTGCAGGTGTGGTGCATCTTCGAACAATTGTCAAACACATGTTTTCCCATGGTTCGAATGCAGCCACCTGTGGTGAGATGTAGAAGTTACAACGCACTACAGCGTACTGCTGAGAATAATTCAAACATTGACCAAAGTATATCCCCTTTTGTACTCGCGATTGACGCTCGTTTACCTGTGCGCCGCGGTCATAGAGGTGCGATTTTTCCACATGGGGGCCCTGAGTATGTCTGACCTATTTCCGCTTCGCATCGCGCAGCTTGTTTCAATTCATCCTCGCAAGTCATTCTCCTGCAGACTTTCGCGTTGCACAAGACGTCACCAATTCCCGACTGCATTAGCAGTCTCCATCCCTATTTTGAATACGTGCTAACGGCATTTACTCAACCAGGGTAACGTCTAGATCTCATGTGCGGTGATTACTCTCTGTGCAGGCTCGAAGCGACAAGCTTCTACGCCACTTGGGACGTTGGCAGTGCGCCTACAAATAGCCAACGAGCCCTGGTGACATGCGTATATCATCTGTCAGACACTCGACGTCATTCGGACATGAAGAATGGCCGTTTGTTACACACGGTGATACTCATGCCAAACTGACAGGGTTTAATGGTACGTCCTTGCTGTCGCCTGAGCCGCTAGTCAATTCTATGAGCGAAATCGGTTGTCCTTGTGAAAGAACTCCTTCTGTGACCAGGACAAGATACCGTTGGCCGTCATCACAGCGTTGCATTCGTTTTGCAGGTGAAAAAATAAATATTTCGGGGGTGCTTCGTGTCTTTAATCCAGCGACTTGCGCAGTGCTCATGGTCGCCATCTGTTTGCCGGGTTTCTGTGTATTCTCATACCTGGCAGGCTTCGAAGTCTCCGAAGATGGGCAATATCAGAATGGTAACGGAACGAGGCTGGGCCTCGATTGCATACAGCAAGTCAAGGGTTTGAGGCATTTACTATTGAGGCGAAGTGATTCTACGTCGTCGTATACAGCTAGTGCTAGTCAATCCGCATTATTGAGCAACTTTCCTGTGCTCTTCGAACCCGAATGTCGAGCTTCTCGAATTTTGTTTTTATCAGATAAGCTAACCGAGCTAGTTTGTGCAAACGTGGCATTTCCGAAAGTGGTGTTCCGCTGGGAGAATGCGAATTGTCGTACTATTAACTTCGCAGTAGCAAGTGACCATCGCTATTACTATTGGCTTTTAGGATTCCTGAGCTACAACCATTCATGAAGCTATGAGTCCTCGAAAAAATGCAAGTTCGAGACGGGCAACGTGGTTAGCCTTTGGCTTGGTGGCGCTCGCTGCGTTCTCTGCCTCAGCCCAACCTCAAACTGTGAGTGTTGTGATGGTTGCACGTCATGAATACTAACTTGTTCTTCAGGATAGCATAGAGACCACCCAGTTGGAGCTGGAGCCCGGTGTGCAACAAATTGCCCAAGTCCCAAATGACGTATGCAGGCAGATTCAGGATATCCGCGTGTTTGAACAATACTCATTCTTCTATAGGCTACTGTGTATTCGGAACCAGAGTTCGACCAGGGTGCAGAGGGTAAGCAGCGCTTTCTTCAGCGCTTCATGAATTTAACACGTGTACTGCGCAGCGACAAGAGCATACAAGTCTGCCCTATTCACACTTTCTAACCTCACCGCACATCCGCCGTCACATACACACGACGTATTCTCCCAACCAACCACTACAACACCTTCTCTTCTCTCTGCGCTCCTTCCCAATCCACAAGGCCAAGGCCCTCTAGGAAGCGCAATCCGTATAGCACTGAAACTTCGTCAACATTTCTTTCTCTTCCGTCTGTTCGGTGGACCCAGTGGAAGTGCTGCGAGGAGAAAGGATGAAGAGATGCGCAGTAAGGCTATAAAAGTGGTGGATCTCCTGCAACATTCTGCTGAACTAGGGAATCTGGATGCGCTTTATACACTTGGTTATATATCTCTGGTGGGCCACGCTTTCACGCGTTTCAAAACTTAACGTGCTAACTTATGTGTTTAGTTCCCTCCGAGCTCTCATTTTCCGTCCGACCCTAGATTTGCATATGATTCGCTCTTGCACCACGCTACGCTGACAGGCAACGCTTCCTCGCAAGCTCTTCTCGCATTCTTCCATGCAACAGGTTACGCAGATGTCGTTCCCATTGACCAGGCCCAAGCTTTGTTATATTACACATTTGCTGCTCAGGGTGGTCACAAAGGTGCACACATGGCTCTGGGGTATCGGTACTGGAGCGGTATCGGCACAGTTGAAGACTGCGGACGCGCAGTCGAATGGTACGAGGCTGCTGCAGATGAAGGTGAATGAATGATAATATCCAAGTTTCCTAAGTTCTTATCAAACGCCCTAGCGATGACAATGTTCCTGTCTGGTCCCCCTGGTGGCCAGACCCTGCCACAGACGGCAACGCGGCTGTCTGATCTGGATGGGGGCGTGTTCGGGCCGGGCGCCAGTGTTGCATCCACCGGCATAAACGTTATTAAGCCCGCTGTTAAGGCTGGACTAGCCCAGAGTGCTGGCGAGACGTGGGATGACGTTCTTGAGTACTATATTGTGCGTTTCTTTCATCTACGATGTCATTCTCTCTACTTATGTGAGTTTAGTTCAATGCCGACAGAGGTGAAGAAGACTTTGCGTATAAATTGGGGAAGATCTATTACCAGGGCAGCATCTACTCTTCTGCGGGTGGTATTGCTTCTGGCTCGGAGGGGGTTGGACGCGTTCCGCAGGACTTCCATCAAGCTCAGCTTTACTTCCTTCAGATTGCACGGCAGGTCTGGCCTCGTGACCCTCCGAACCCCTTACAGCATACCGCACCTGGTTACAAGACCGAAAACATCAAGCAGGCTGGATACGCACCAAAGAGCGCGGCTTATCTCGGGCGGATGTATCTCCGCGGCGAGGGCGTGAAGCAAGATTACGCCATGGCCATGATGTGGTTTGAACGAGGAGCCGAGTTTGACGACAGGGAATGCCACAATCTATTGGGTGTCATGTGGAGAGATGGGCTAGTGCCTGGACGCCAGGATATGAAGATAGCCCTTGTACAATTCACCAAGGCTGCAGGCAATGAACTCGCAGAGGCTCACGTCAATCTCGGAAAGTACAACTATTGTGAGCATTTATTCCTCCAAGCGAGCGCTTGTATTTTGCTTAGCAACAAACAGACCGCGGCGAATTCAAGCTCGCTATCACGTACTTCGAAGCTGCAGTGCGCTTTGGCTCAACGTTTGAGGCCCACTTTTACCTTGCGAAGATTCAGACCCTGAACATGCGTATTGCAAATGAAGGCTCCAAAGCAGGGTTCTGCGCAACTGCGGTTTCGTTCTTCAAACTTGTTGCTGAACGTGGAGTTTGGGATGATGACCTCCTTGCAGACGCTGAAGCTGCCTGGTATAGCGGCACCGAGCGTGGCAAGGAGATTGCGATCCTTAAATGGTGGGTTGCGGCGGAGAGAGGGTCTGAGATGGCACAAAATAATTTAGCTTACGTTTTAGACCAAGGTAAGCCCAAATGAAACTCGAGGCCCTCGCAATCTGATCTATTTACAGACCGGAGCATGCTTCGTCTCACACGGTTTGCCCCTATTGAGGCATCCAATGATACCGCACTCCTCGCCCTCACCCAGTGGACGCGTTCCGCTGCACAGCGAAATATTGACGCACTGGTTAAAGTCGGTGATTATTACTACCACGGTCTAGGTGTGCCCGATGAACCCGAGGCACTTAGATGGGAAAAAGCGGCCAAGTATTATCAGAGCGCTGCCGATACGCAGTTTAGCGCGCTGGCAATGTGGAACCTAGGCTGGATGTATGAGAATGGTATCGGCGTACCTCAAGTAGGAATATTTATCCTTAAATGTTACTCGTGGCTAATGAAACACGCTTGATAGGATTTCCATCTTGCGAAGAGGCATTATGATTTGGCTCTTGAGACGAATAGCGAGGCATATTTGCCTGTGCTGCTCTCCTTGGTGAAGTTGTATGCTCGGAGTCTCTGGTACACCCTTCAGGGTGGCAAGGATGGTCTTAATCTGTGGAAATATGATGCAGATAAAAGTGCGGCACGTCTCGCTATACTCCACAATATCAGCTGATATGCTTCCAGTGTCTGTGGCAGAAAGGGCTCGTTTAAAACGGGAAATAGATAGTGGCTCCAAAGACACTTCTCAGAAAGATGGAGGTGCTCAACCTATCCCAAACAAAGAGGAGAGAACCATCGAAGAGTTTGAGGATGATGGGAAGTGGTATATAGGCAAAGCCAGCGAAGATTTCCGCAGACGACAGCAGGGCGAAGTCGCCCGTGCAGCTGCTGAGGATGATGATGATCCAGTCCAAGTGAGTATTTCCTCCAACATCATTCTGACACAAACTTTCTTATCGTCAACACAGTGGGCACGAGAGAGAAGGAACGCGGAAAACGAAAGGGACGGCGATTTTGGTCCCGAGGACTATTTCGAAGCTGCTTTACGTGGTGGACATCGAAGGGAGGAAGAAGTAGACGAGCTTACAGAGACGATGTTATTGGTAGCTCTCTGTGCTCTTGTTGCGCTCCTGATCTACGTCCGCACACGCATCGTGCGTAGAGCAAGAGGGCAGGAACAGGAACAGCAGCAAGTCCAGGGAGATTTGGGGGTGTTCCCGCTACCTGGCGATCCAGCTCGGCAGGAGTGGAATATCGTGCATTAGCGCATCACACGTTGATTATTATGGTTGTAAGTATGACAGCACATCAAAACGTAGCTTTGGGTCATTAGATCCGATTTGAAACCTAGAAAGTTGCGCAAGTCTTGCCGCCACCTATTTATGGATATTTGGCCAATCAAGCCCCTTGTGCGAGCACCGCGGGTTGTTCAAGTGTCGAGATTCGAGATAAACGTCAGCCCTGGGAATCAACGAAAACTCGAGCATAACTCAGGCATAACTACAAGTTAACGCTTCTCGGTCTTCTGATTAGAACCCCTTTCAAACCTCGAGCAGTGATTCACCTTTACGACGCTTGAGCTGGCACCCAGCACCACCACTAATATGAGCTTCAACCTGGAAGATCTCGAGGCCCCCATTATGCGCATCCTCACTGCTCCAGGTGTTGATTTGAGCACCATCAGTGCGAAGGGAGTTCGTCAGAAGTTGTTGGAGGATACCGCTTTGGGCCTGACCGCTAGAGGACTGAAGGAACGGAGGACAGAGGTGGACGCTATGATTTCGAGTATCTATGAGGACGTTAGCCGGCAGGCTCAAACAGACGAATCGAAGAGAAAACGCGAGGAAGAGATAGATGCAGGCACGGAACAAGAGGAGGCTACGGAGGAGCAGGATGACCAAGATGATGCCGCGGAGGAGCAGGACGCAGAAGCATCGGAAGAGGATGACGTCAAACCCCCGACGAAGAAAAAGAAGGGTGCTGCGAAAAGCGTCGAGGAGGCTGATGCTGAGTTGGCCAGAAAACTTGCATCGCAACTAAACTCCCGGTCACGGCGTGGCACATCAAACGGTGCATCCGCTACGCCCAAGAAGCGTAAGACGAAGAAGAGTGCAGCCGTGGTTGATTCTGGTGCAGAGGACGAGGATGAGGACGAGGAGAAGCCAAAGAAGAAACGCGGCGGAGGTGCAAGAGGAGGCTTCGCGAAGGAATACATCCTCAGGTGCTTCAAATGCCCCTGTTCTATGTCTTTTATTACCGTGCGATATCCTCATCATTTTCTCATTTTACAGCGAATCTTTGTCAGTGGTTGTTGGCGTGGACAAGCTCTCGCGCCCCCAAGTCGTGAAGAGACTATGGGAGTATATTCGTGGTCATGAACTTCAAAACCCCTCCAACAGGCGTGAGATCATGTGCGACGACAATATGCGAGCTGTCTTTGGTACTGAAAAGGTCGACATGTTCCGGATGAATAAAGTTCTCGGACGGTATGTTTGCTCTGACAACTTCAAGATTCATGTTCTTAATGGTTTTTCATTTAGGCATTTACATGCCCAGTGACAACGCTGGGGAGAGGCATACTAAGCCGACGTGTTGTTAGTTTTACAGTGGTTACTGGTGTCTCCGGCACGCATAATTTATGATTTGCAGTTAGCCTCGTGTGTTCGCAGAATTGGACCTATCCAACGAATCCAAACAACAACAGAATCAACACGTACAAGGAGAGGCCAGAATGCCAGACTTTTGGCAAAGTCGTAAGGAAGTATGGTATGGCTCGCCAGTGCATCAATATCACTTTGAGTATCGTGAATGACTCCAGAAAAATGCCAGCTAGTTCAAATTTTGCAGCTTCATCCACTCCTTGTCGTTTGCATTAAAATCCACACCTTTGTTCTTCCACCACCTCCTTGCTTTGTCCCCACCGCCAATCGCGTCCTCAAGCGCTTCTTCGATGTCGCACATACGATATTGAATCGGTAGCCCACTCTTATCCCACCACTCCAACACTTCGCTTCGGTTATGCCGTGTTGCACCGGTCAGCACATCCTGGTCAAAAATAATTTGTAGCCCGCTTCCAAGCCACCATTGCAAGACTTCCACCTTCCCCACACAGCTGGCATGGTGCATGACATGACGATCATACGTATACTCCAGCTGCGATGTCGCCCACCACTTGAGTACATCCACGTGCCCCGCCTGACTCGCTAACTCCATAACACGCCCGACCTTCAGCGGCAGATGATTGGCAAGATGTTGGTACTTCCACCATTCCAGAACATTAATACGATTTTTTGCGCTAGCGCCTTCAAGCGCAGCTTCTGTGTAGTCCAGCGGGAGCCCGGAAGTCACCCACCAGTCTAGAGACTGCACTTGGCCACTACGCGAGGCTCTGTCGATAGCACGAGCAATAGATCCAGGTTTTGGAGGATACACTAGATCCGGGTGTTGCTCAAAACCATGTTTCCACCACGACAGCACGTCTGTGCGACCGTGCTTTGACGCGTGGAAAGGGATTAGATCGTCTTTGAAGATAGATAGAAATACGGGGCGATACTGCGTAACGAAAAATTCCAACACATTGACGTAACCAAAACGCACGGACGCAATGGCGCCGTGGCTTGAAGGAGGATTAGCAGCAGGGTCTGCTGCACGGATGACGGGGATGCAACCCGTGAGCATGGAGAGGTCGATGGGCGAAGGGTTGTTCCATTCGCTAGGAGGAGACAAGGAAGTAGGAACGCCCAATGCCCGAGAGAGCTCCCAATCACCAAGATGATCAAAGATATCAGCCAGAACTTCGACGGGTAGATCTACGGGACGCTCTGTGGTCGCCGTGTCTTTCCCTTTGTTCATAGGAGACATTGGGGCATCACTAGATATTGTCGGAAAATGATAGGTGTGGAAATCATGCTGCGCTAATCTCGATGCGAGCTCTATGTCCGCGCCCGACGTTGGCAGATTGCGGACTTTGAGGAAAAGCACGAGCTCGTCGTGTGGGAGCCGACAATAGGCATTGAAAACAGCTTTAAATGGACTATCATGGTTCTGAAGAGAGTGATAAGATCAGTACTAGTGTGAAACAAACAAATGATGAGAAAGATATTCACCGCCATATGCAGATGCCCAGAATGATGTGGCTTGGGAATGAGAAGGCTGGGAGGAAACAGGCCACGTGGCTATGCTGAGACACAATGAGCTCCAAGTTGCTTTGTGTATCGCATTCAAGTCTTCCAGTCTTTTATTAAATCTTTCGCAGCCTGTACTGGAACCCTTCTGCCCGCTGTCAAGCCGCGAGAATACTGTCAACTCCTAAAACTACCTTCGAATTCAAAATCATCAGCCCAGACTCCAGGCAGACTGGTTCGAGGCGTTTCCGAGTCAAGCTCTCCATGATCGCCCTGACCGAAATCCTGGAAACTTGCACCTGGCCCGTTCGACTCGGACCGACCTCGAGTCACATGGATTTTAGAGAGTTCCAGACTCTGGAGTCTCTGGTGCACCAAACTCTTGGAGGACGCATACCAAATATCAACCTTTCGGTTGCTCTGGAGCGGGCGATTGACGAGTGGGAGTGTTTATTTTATCCTATTCACGCGGGCGCCATTTTACCTAGACCATCATGATACGGCAGAATGGCATACCCTTGTTCGTCTGCAGTGCACCTATCTCTCCGATTTTGGTCAAGCGAATTCAGGGCCAGGTTTATCAAAGTAATAGACTTTCCTGTTTGTATCCGTGGCATGCGAACAGCAATGCCATGCAAAACAATAACTCTGCTACCAGGGTACGTCCAGGGTCCACTGTTCTCGCACTTGCGATGCACAACTTGAAGAATCCGACTTCTAGGCCTCATCCCTGCATATAACCAAGTACAGCGATCGTACGTACTTTCAGAACACCCAAACGAAAACAGTCACGGAAGGCTGAGTGGCCCCGATAAGTAAACCTATCACATGATATCACAGTTGCTTCAGCATCGCTCGGAGCAATCGGCAGTCTTCTATTGTTCACTCACTGTGGCTCTTAGTATCCGAGGCGATCATCTGCCCGCCGCCCAACCCTCACAATCCTCACACGATACAGGAAGAGTACGTTAACCAACTTCTGGAAAACAATACACAGCAGTGACATATCCTGTACTTCGACATCGATTGTGGCAGGTCTTGTGGCAGATGGTATTGTTCCATTCCTTTTGATTGTGGCAGATCCTGTAGCTGATGATATCATTCTTCTATCGCACTTGTACAGCAAATTGATATGTTTCGCTTATAATGCAGCTCCGGTCAAGTTCAGCGACATTATCAAACACCGTTCTAACTAGACCGCGTACTACATCACGGAACGAGAAATTAAAATGTTCTTTAATTTTTTGTCCAAGTTGTTTGGGAAAAGGTCAGCATCCTCCCAAAAGCGCGTCTTCTGCGTTCACGGATGCCTCTTTTCTAGGGGCGGTCGAACGATTCGCTCAAAGGGACCTCAGAATGCACAATTATACAGGAGGTAAGTTGTCGTATCACCAGTATCGTAAGGTTATTAACACTCAATAGGCCGGATCAAGGGTTAGTCGCAGTTGATTTCGTTCCAATCGCGCTCGTTGCTCATTATATACAGCGAACACTCCAGTGGCTGTTGCTAAGTAACACTAAGGTGTTGGGGCAGAAGACGCACTATGGCAATAGGTGGTCAATCGGTGCTCACACAGTCAACTACATAGATCCGGACTTCTAAAATTGTTTTGGCGAATGATACTTTGCCATTTGGTTTGTTCACGTACCTGCAATGGCTCAGGTAGTAGCTGAGAAAATTAAAGTTATAGGTACAAGACGGCCCCCTGACTGTTTTCGGCTGTGCCGAATAACGTATGCACAAGGTTGTTTGATGTGGTTTTTGTTTTCCATCATGTGTTTGATCTTCAAAGCATAGCGCGGAGGCGACGATCATATATATGTCACAGCCCAGGGCGATCATGTCGTCACCGCGGTGATCATATTTTCGTCACTGTAAAGCGCTCAAGAGTTCTAGTCGGAAATTAGTCAGCGATTTGCTCCGTTAGCGGGGGATAGAATCACCTCGTTTTAAGGTATAATAATAGAGCCCTTGTCCATTTTGCACAGGGATTCGAACACTTACCACTTTGTTTTTTTTTATGACAGCCTGGTACTGCATTCAATTGCGGGTATGGACAGCTATGGCTTTTTGCTGTGATCCTGTGATGCTCCTGTGGCGGTGGCAGATAGGAACGGTACAAAACGCTGCAACTATGGTACTACGTGTGAGAAGTACTGGGCGTTTATTTTGCACATATATACTCCTAGTCGCCTTACTGATCATCTAGCCTCAAATATGTTCAGGACACTTGCTCGGTTCTTATGCGGAGGAGGGTATGTCGCCTCAATGGCTGCGCTACCGAATTTTCATTCATATTCGATATCAGCGACCAAGGTCAAAGCCGGGGACCACAAGCCAACCTATATGGTACTAGCGCCGGGAACAAGAAGAATGACAAAGAGTGCGTGCGAGATATATGCCCGCCAACTATTGCGACAAACTGACTTTGATTGAAGTAACAAGTTACCAACCAATGTCAGCGTCCGGAAGACGTACGTATTTGCATGTTGCTGATGATTTTCGGAATGGTTGACAAGGCCTCCAGTACTACTGTCCAGCCTCGGCCGCCTCCAGACTCTACCAAATATCAAAATCAGCCGAATGGTGTAACCCCAAGGAGGTAGACCGTTTGACCTTGCAGAGTGCTAGCAACTATTCAGTTGCTCAGTTGGTATGTTCAACATCTTCAATCTCCAATAGCCACATTGTTTACGTTCGTGAACGCTTGTTTGCTGCTCAATAGACATTTGGAACAGTTGTTATTACAGAAAAGTCTTAATCGTTTGTGTTACAAATGTTTCACGTAGCTCCCTATATGTCTTCTATGCTTTCCAAATTTCTCCTGTAAATATTTTAGTTTCATTTGCAGTTCATTGAATGTTAGACCTCATTTCACCGAGTATGGATTCACCGTAGAGCCTCGTAGGTTGGGGGAGCGTACAGGATGGTACGACATACAATAAACAATAACGTGAAGACGTAATGCATCGAAGCGACGTTACAACTTTGTGATAATCAAGTGGGGTCGTCCGTTTCAGAATTAGTATGCTGTATAGCTCCACCGATGCATTTAAGTCCGCATGTAAGGTAGGCTTCTTCGACAGCACCTGAGGCTGAATGGTCTGGCTTGCAGTATTCAATCTTCTCCCTTATACGAGGCACATTCTATCATTAGACGAGAAAAGGCATTTTTTCCTTTTATGCTATGATCTCTTTAAGCCTGCTGCTGGCTTGGATTCAGTACAGTGTAGTCGAGCTGCCGATTGCTATCTTCAGCTCAGGAACAATATCTTCCCCGACGCCACCCAATACAAAAGCTCTCAAGTTTCCCAGCGCTTGCAGTTCTCTGGTCCTCCATGCCTCTGCTGACTCTCCCCCGATATGCGGCAGTAGCGTACATTGTGGGAATGTCAATAAGCGCGGATCTACGCGCGGTTCATCGGGGTATACATCCAAGCCGACTGAGGAAAGCTGAAAGTTGTGAGAAAAAACAACATGACGATAGAAGAAGTATTACATGACCATCCTCCAGTGCTCGTATCATCGCCTCTTGGTCCACTATTCGACCTCGTGACGTATTGAGAAGCACACTACCCCGTTGCAGGGTCCTGATCTCCTTCTCTCCAATCATCCCAGCTGTGGATTGGTTGAGAGGGACATGTAGGCTCAGTATGTCAGCCTGCCTGCACAGCTCCTCGATGCTTGACACATATTCACACCAGTCTGGTACAGATTCTGCCTTCCTTCGTGAAAAGTATATGATGCGCATCGGAAAGGCGTGCGCAAGGTGAGCGAATCTCTGACCAATGCCACCCAAGCCCAAGATACCGAGCGTGCGCCCAGTAATGTCGTGAGTTTGCGCCGCATTATATGGTATCTTCCATGTACCAGAGCGTAGCGAGCGTTCTGCCATCGAGAAATGCCGCAGACACGATAGCATGAGGTATAGAGTGGCAGTGGCAGTGGCATCCTCATTTGCTCCTGGAGTATTCGATACCAGAATTCCTGGGGTGATCACCCACGTTAATGACAGTTGATTCTAACTGAGAGTAGACATCACCTTTCTCTTTGCAGGCTTGCACGTCGATTTCATCGTAACCACCGCCACTCTGAGCGATCCAGCGGACCATGGTCGTATCGGCTAGAGCGTAGATTAATGGCGCGTCAAATTTTCCTATGGCTTCAGAACATGCGTTGCGCCTATACAAGGCGACAGTCCCTTCATACGGCCCGCCAGGCCCGAATGAGGAGAGGAAATGAGAACGAGATTCTGAAACCAGATGCTGAAGAGGAAAAGGAATGATGACGCATAAAGCTAGAGACGCATTGGAAGGGAAGCCAACTTACCACGATTTCGGCGATCCCGTGAAACATCTTTTTGAGCTCGTCCTGGACATACTCAATCTCACCTGAAATACATTGGGGTTTAAATCATAGTCAGATAAATCTAGAAACCTACCACACAACAGCACACGGGGGAGCATATTAGTGTATGCTGTTTATCGTTAGCCTTGTGGTAGGGGACAAGGCTCGGAAGCTGCTATCTTTCATCAATCTAACACGTGTTGAGGACATAGGACTAAAATAACTAATCGACATACCATGAGGTCGCTCACATCCTACTTGCGTTATAAAAAGCTTGAAGATAAATAAATTTGGGCACAATCATCAGACATATCAGACTATCGCTTTTAGTGCCATTTCCATCGGTAGCTTTTCAACCTGGTTTGGTACAAGCAGAAGACCACCCGTTACCGACATGCCTACTAAAATTTACCCTCAATCATCTGTCGAAGCAACGTCAGACACATGTATTGAAGGCACGAAAATACCAGTATGAGACTCGCCAGAGCAGCAATTTTTGACACGCCTCTGATTTTCTTGCATTCCTCTTGGACATTGTATCCGTGGCTAGTATTAAGTGTTCCAGAATCGTAGTGGCGCTTCAAGTACCTGAGGAATGAAAGATGACGAGGCGATCAGATGTCATCATCCGTAGGCGGTCAAGATAAGCCTGAGAACGAACCTGAGGCAAACTTCCTCCTTGAAATCCTGGTATACCTTACGGTTACTCTTGCGCTGATACAAGTCCCAATATCAAGAGTTGTTGACTATGAGAGAAGAATAGATACCTCAAGTTTTCGTGCTTCCTCCTCGTATGGGTGACTCTGGTGCACGAGGAAGTGATCCGCAAGGACATAAAATGACATGCCGGAGAGGTACATCTCATAGAGACAAGCGGCCTTGTTCCCTCCATATCCAATAAAGCGTTCATCGCACCTATAAATCTTACATTAGAAAGAACAAGGCAGATTTTTTACTCAAATTTGGTTGGCACCATGGTGGCCCTTCCTTTCTGAAGATCACGTAAGGCTCGTATGCAGGGTGGTACTGTGTGACCTTGTAAACTTCACCAGGGGTGGCGGAGTAAAATCGCGGATAATCGGTGCTGTTATGCCCAGGAATCCAAGTGCGGTGGAACATATCGATCTTCTTCGCCTTGACCAGCGAAAGCAATGTCTGAAACAGTACCATTCAGTCACTTCCTGGAAAATGTCGCTCGCATCTAGACCTGCTTATCGCGAGGAAAATATTTCTGGTCCAGGCCATCTTGTTGTTTGACATATTCGAACGCAGGCACCACAAGAGCAGCATGTCCCTCCTTGAGAATTCGGCCAATCTTAGCATCGAGACTAGCCCTGATGGCAGAACGGAAGTTGGTGCAAATGGCAAAATCAACATCTAGCATCATGACAAATTCGGTTCGGGCAAAGAGACGCGCAGCATTTCGCCAAGTGTTCAATTGGCGGTCGAAGGGCGTGAGAACGAGGTGTATGTCGACATAGGTTGACATTGCGGGCGTTGATGTATACAAGTCATGCAAAGCATCCAGAAGGGCGCGTGCTGCACTAGGTTTAACATGAACGGTTGCGGAAATCGGACCTTTGACGATGAAAAAAATTGAGGAGAGATTGCAAACACAAACGGTTGCAAGACCGGAGCAGACCTTGGTAGTGTGTCACAAGTTCGGAAAAGACCTTGAATCGATTTGATGTGACGAGAGTGGTGATAGTAATATCGTTCTGCTCGAATGTACTTGAAGCCCTGTAGTAGTAGGGAACCACTTTGAGAGGGTGCATAGACTGCGAGAATGCCTTGGACAGAAAGAGGTCTTCGCTCATTAGAACCCTGGAAGTTGTGTGTTCGGGCGACAACGAGGATGCAGGCCAAAATATCATTTCCTGAGACGTTTTTCCAGCAACCCCAGCATCCTGATGGACTTGGACAACGCCTGTATCGTAGGAGGCCATGAACGACCTCGCAAATGTCCGTAGTGGAGAAAGGATCTGATGTGTAGTATAGATGACTGCGATCGCAACATACAACGAAGCTGCCAGACGAATAAACCTGAGGCCACGACTGAAATCTGACATGTGCCAAGCAAGTGATGTGTTGCTAGTCTCCGAGTCCTTGCCAGCTGCTTGCGTGCGGAGTGCGCAATGAGATGAACCAAAGATGAACTCCTGAAGTTCAATGTGACCGTGACACTTATACTCCTGGTCCGCAGCATCAACGATCCAATATGACAGATACATCAGTCTCGACTCAGACTTGCTTCAGGTCACTTGCTTCCTTGTTACTCAAATCTCCGTGAGCTATCATAAAATAACCTTGTTTACGTTACGGCTCATGTGCTTCGTCATACCCTGCGTTACAGCTCAACCATCGAGGTCCTCCCTGGCGATGCCTCCATCTGGATCCCAGACGTGGCAGAACGATCTTGTTCCCCTTTTCTGTTCATCGAGAATAATCTTGGTGTACCTGAGAAAGAGCTTCGTCGGTCATACCTCTACGCCGTGCCTATCTTCTCTGCTGCACGTAAGGCTTCCGGACTTCATACACTCGAGAATTCATCCAACCACACTTTGTCTTCGGCGATTCAGGACCTTATCGATTCTTCTGCTGTCCTCATTTTGATGAATCCGGCTTACCAAACTGCACTCAATGCTAGAAAGCAACTTATTGCACGGAACCTCATCACTGTGGAGCAAGAACTCAAATTCACAGCTGCTTTACTTTCGAGTAGGCACTGTTGCAAACAGAGCGAGCTATGGTATCACAGGCGATGGCTTCTTCGACGCATATATCCAACCCCAAGCTTTCCTCAATGGTTGGCTGAAGACGTAATTCCTGATTCACCAAATTTCTACCTTCCCCCGAACGACCTTACTGTGGAAATTCATCTTGTCACTAGAGCTTGCGAGCTCTATCCACGTAACTATTTTGGCTGGAACCATCGCACTATATGCATTCAATCTGCCCTAGTACCTGGGGTGCACTTTAATACCTCAGACGTATTCACTGAAATCTTTGCCAAAGAGATTGCTAGTGTCATGCAGTGGATCGAGTCTCACGTCTCCGACTATAGTGCTGTCCATCACCTTAAGACTCTCGCGCGTCTCATTGAAGACACGGAAAGCGCATTTCTGCCAGACAATCTACTTCCCGTGTTTGGACACGCTCTCACGCTCGTACGTGCATTTCCGGAGCACGAAACGCTTTGGCAGTATCTCCGCGTATTTTGGGATGAGGGGGATGTTGCTACAGCGTTTGTTGCGTCATTTGTGCTTCCTCTACAAAGCACTAGGATGACGGAGCAGGAGAACGACTCTCCTAGTGGCGTGCAACATGCCTGCCACTTCCTCGAGTGGAGGAATCAGAGGTTGAAGTGACACAACTACTCGTATTGCGCAGTGCGTACTGTACTACATGCTGCCGCCATCACCTCATGAGAGCGGGTCTATTCACGATCCAGGTCACAGCTTAAATCAATCGAGGTCGTCTGGAACATTATGCGATCATTGATTCATTCACACCAACACGACAGGTTGTATTCACCATTAATTAATGACGTCTATAGTGTTCACTTTAGACGTCTGTCGCTGACTTTGATAGATTCGGCGCAGCTAGGGCTGAGCTTGGCCTGACTCAAGCGCACGCTCTGAATTAGCCAATTGACATCTGGTTAATTCATGTTTGTGAGTGCCATGCTATTAGTATGCAGCAGTGATCTCACGCATGCACAAGCTCTGTGCGATAGCATTTTCATGGTTGGGCAGTGTGAGGTAACTTTGGAAATTAATATCTTATCATATGATATCGGGCGTGACTTTCTAAACTCCCTGCAATATTGTTGCCTCCACTGGAAACGAGCAAAGCTGGTCAGACGAGCAAGATCGATTAAACCAAGGGGACCTTAGGGGATATTTTCAGCGTCAGACATGTCATGTACAATTATTCGAGCAGGCTAGTTCCAAGGACATCTGTACTTCTTCGAGGCTCAGAACGCAAGAACCTACTGGTATCATAGCCACTACTCAACACTATGTTGTTTTGCTGATTCATTTTTTGTTATATGTGACCCACAACCGTTTAGCGATGGCTTATGCGGGGCTTTACGATCAGGAAGACCCCCCTATGCGACGTTGACGATGGTATGGTGATCATGTCATGGCCATAAATATGCTCACTTAAATTGCATAGACCACCGTGATTACCCTTGTCGACTAATACATCTCACAATGATTTGCGACATGCATTCACCTTACTAATTAATACAGGTACCACACAGCTGTCTTACAACACCGAGCTTGAGGTGGTTAACTTTGAATACGGCAAAGGATGCTGACTCCGCGTTGTAAGAATGTCTTGCGGCCTCAATTTTCTTCTCTCCATCAATAGTCACGACCTGATGGTCATTGAAGCGGATGCTCAGCTGACAAATCCCCTTCTTGTGGACTGGCTCCAGATACTTGCCAAACAACAATGCTCTTTCGTGTTCAATGCGAAACAACCAGTCGACAATTATTATATTAGAGTGCTCTCAGATACTGTAGGGTCGGCCTTAGACGATGGCCAGAACTTGCAATATCGTGCTCTACGTATCATCACTAAAATCACAAATGCCCCAGGGCGCCAGAGCTTGTTGGAGTGTGACATGGGTGCTGGGTGGTCGGCGGAGAAGAGAAGCCATGTGCACCCAGCACCTTTAGTTCGAACCCCCATCTGCGACAATCTTGTGTACCCACGCACACATCCCACCCCTTAGCCTTAGGTTGGCTTTCGACGCTCTACCGCCCCAAACCCTCGTACGGGACACGAGCCCGTGGTCTACAATTATACCAATGTAATTCACGATAACGGAAAACAGTAGAATAATGTACGTACTGTCTACATCGGGCAATGCCCCAAGAAGACAATAAACAGGATCAAAAAGAAAAAAACCTATGTGCTGCACGATGTTCTTAGTCTAAGCCTACACACATACTTCGCCTTGGGGTAAAATTCCAATATATACAAATTTATTGCATCAGCACTACATAAAAGTACATACAGAACATGCTGGTCAGGATTCAAAAAGTGGAGACTAATCTCAATAACATGATGTCCAGTATCGGTTCGACGCAGCCCCGCAATCCGTTCTAAGGACATGAATTCTACAATTCCAAACATCTTATTTCCCTTGCACAGCCATAGGAGAGGGCTTAGCAACATCAATTACAAATTCATTTTCATCTCGCTCGGAGCTCTGTATAGTATCTCAGCGTCGCGCACTCAAACAAGTGAGATTTACAAACCTTGATGATCAAGATGTTCTCGTCATCGAAAGTGACATCTATCATGTTCGCAGCCGTCTCGATGCGTTCGTCGTCCACAACAACCATGTAAGGAAGGGTTGTTACAATTTCTTCATCGAGTTGTTGGTGCTTGACTGTCGATGGTTCTGTAACAATGCGGCCACGAAAGTCCTTGGAAGCTGCGGCACGCGACATGCGATACTTGTTGAAGTCATACATGCGCAGGCTATAAGACGCGCAGCTAACATCATTTGGGGCAGCGTGGACTGCTCTACCACCAGCGACTTCCAATCGCAGGACGAAAAGGCTGTTGGGCACAGGGTCCACTATGCATCGTGAACAGTTCGGACCCCATTCCTTCCAGGGTAAAACACGACTCTGACCCTCGACATGTACACCACTTTGGCAGGTGGTAAGGAGTTTACTTGTGTCAATGATAATGACGAGACTGGGTGGACCGTCAACATTGAGAGCGATGAGCTGATTTTTAGCATCCGGATAGAAGTATGTGTCCCGAGGCCCAATGGAACGACGAATGTCCGGGCTGATGGTTACAAATTGAGAATGCCGCAGGAATGTACCCTCTGGTCGAAAGGGTAAGATACACTCTGCGACGAGAATTGGGGGTTTCCCGAGGTCAGAAAATGAAAAGATGCTCAGTCTGCACGGTAGGCGGCCGGTCATTCTAGATGATACGATCAAGTGATCTCGGTTCACAATACAGCAATCATCCATCTTGCCGTATGGCTCCTGTTCTCGATAGATACACTATAATCAGATGGTAAGTGCAATCGCTCGAACAAACTCGTACTAATCGTACCTTGAAGTCCTGTTTCTCTTGCCAGTTCCAGATCTGCATTCTTGCAGGACAAGCAGAATATTCATCGCAGAAGCTCAAGAGCACTATGCGGTCCCCCCAAATTTTGAGTTTCATCTTTGTCTGGTCAATGTGGCAATTTGCTGAGATATGTGGCTTGAAAGAGATCAGGATCTCACTGGCAGCCAAAGGGTGCGGCTCGCTCGTGCTGAGAGTCTCCAAGTAAATCCGGCAAGAAATTTCGGCCATGTGGTTCGGCTCAATTACCACAAAAGCAAACAAATCTTGTGATGGATCCATGCAAACGCTGTGGACTCGTAAAGGAGTGTCTTTTGTCATCGGGTAACTGTCTGCGTTCCAACGCCTATATGGCTGGGACTCCGAAGGGCTGGAGTCTAGCGCGCGAATTTGTGCGATCTGAGGATGATCATCCCAGGTAGACAAATGGCCGAATGACATGGATACCTCACCACCTGGCTGCAGAAATTGATTTACGATGGTGGGTTTAAACGCTTGCCAGGAACACATTTGGTTTCTCAGCATCTCTAAACGTTCTGCGGGGGATGACATGGCATCTAGCGCAGTAACCTCCACCATTTTTTGTGCTTCGAGTTCAATCGTATACTGCAGTGCGGAAGAATCATCGAGGGCTTTGCGAAGGTAGCGACACGTCTGCGATATCAAGTACGATCAGTGAATCGATCTTTGATATAGATCAAAACATACCGATGTACAGCTCAAGATCGATGAAGCGCGAAGGAAGGAGAACAAGTAACACAGTATCTCCACTGGGAGCGTGTGCAGACTTGGTGCTGCTTTTGTGAAATCCATGATGTCCTATGAGAGGTCCTACTACTTAGTAGACAAGGATGCAAATCAATTTACCCTGTTCGAACACGGCCCCGGACAAGTCCCACGGATTGGTGTGTCAGCGGCTGTGGTAACAGTTCTGCATGAAACTGTTCCCTATGCAATTATAGTGCTCCAAAAAATGCACCCTGCCGCACCATGCATTAAATTCAATCCTCTTCTTGTGCCAAATAGAACTAAAACATGGTTTAGAAGCACATAAGTTTTTTTGAAGCGAGCCTTGGCAAAGTGAATTTGTGCAAATAGAGACAAACTTATTACATATCACTTGAACGCTTTGCCTCCCACGGTTTTGTCCTTTCACCCAAACCCCACCCCCCTCCTCCACAAATAATGTCTCAACCAGGAGGCGACATACAAGAGCGGATCGCCGCCGCACGTCGTGAGGCGGAAGTTTTGAAGGAGAAAATTCGGGCGAGCAGGGAGGCCTCAGCCGACACAAGCTGTATGTTCTTTTGTCGTTCTTGCCAATTCATTCTTTTTGGACCGGTCGGTAACATGCTTAACAGTACGCGCTATGGCTGCTGAGGTTGACACTCTACCTCGAATTGTCATGCGACCTCGGCGTTCACTCAAGGGTCATCTCGCGAAAATCTATGCTATGCATTGGGCTGCTGATCGTCGACATCTCGTCTCCGCCTCGCAGGACGGAAAGCTTATCGTATGGGACGCCTACACAACCAACAAAGTTCATGCCATCCCTCTTCGCTCAAGTTGGGTCATGACTTGCGCTTATTCACCATCAGGAAACTTTGTCGCATGTGGTGGTCTTGATAACATCTGCTCTATCTATAACCTCAACAGCAGAGAAGCCAACGGCGTCAGAGGTGGGCGCGAACTGAGCGCCCACTCTGGTTATCTCAGTTGCTGTCGTTTCATCAACGATAGACAAATCGTCACTAGTTCCGGTGACATGACTTGTATGCTTTGGGATATTGAAGCCGGTGTGAGAGTAGTTGAGTTCAGTGATCACACTGGGGACGTCATGAGGTATGGTTATTGCTACACAATTACTTCATTGCTCACCCATATCGTATAGCTTGTCACTTGGCCCCAATCAGAATGTTTTTGTCTCTGGCGCTTGCGATGCAACCGCCAAGCTGTGGGATATCCGGAGTGGTCGGGCAACCCAGACTTTCACAGGTCATGAGTCAGACATCAACGCTGTTCAGTAAGTTGATATTTCCCTATAACAGTGCAGGGTACTTAGTATTGTTCAGATTCTTCCCAAATGGCGATGCATTCGCCACAGGATCGGACGATGCTTCATGCCGGCTTTTTGATATACGTGCGGATCGTGAATTGAACAGTTTTACGCACGACAACATTCTTTGTGGTATCACTTCCGTCGCATTCTCCATCTCCGGCCGCATTCTCTTCGGTGGCTATGATGATTGGACATGCAATGTGTGGGACACTCTACGGGGCGAGCGCGTAGGTGTTTTGACCGGACACGAAAACAGAGTCAGTTGTTTGGGTGTAAGCGTGGATGGAATGGCTCTTTGCACTGGTAGTTGGGATAGCACTCTCAGGGTATGTTTCATCAAATTTGATAGGCGATGGGGATCTGACGAATTACTGCAGGTTTGGGCATAGTGGAAACCGTGGACTATCTCTTTCGTCATCTTGCTATATCCTCTATACTCACCTGCGTGCGGCGCTTGCAACGTACGCCTTGGAGTCGGTCCTTACTTATCGTTTCATGCTCGCTGGTATACATATATTGTCTCCTATCAGGTCATCTGCTGCTACCCAGATATTATTCCTTGATGTCCTTTTCTCCTAAACCGTATTTTGTCATGAAATCAACTCGTCATTCAAACTGTTGCCAGAGTCAAACGTTTCTCACTGCTATACCGTGACTTCCCTTCGTGCTCGAGATGACGGATACTGACGTGATTGGTTCGGCTGCGACGCAGGTTGAGCATGCATGGTCTCATCGCAAAGGTTATGGGCTATGGTTTGCATCCTCGAATCTTCTGCTATTCCACAAACTCACTCATCGTTTCTCAGTGTAGATGTGGCGATGGCTTCCAATGGACTCTACCGACTGATCCCTGCCGGGCCGCTTCTCTTTCATTCCTCGACTCGCGCCGACCACCGCCGCCACGTGAATCCACATATTGTTGTGGCAGAGGCCTGGGCGGGAATCCATTCATCCTCACCAGATCCTATCAAAAACCGTAGTAAATTCCCCGTGTCGCTGCTTCGAATAATCAGTGATCAATCGCATCAGCAGTTACAATACCCAATCGTAAGCCGTGTTGCCTTTTGCTGACTGAATCATGGATTGTCGTCCCTTGACAGTTACGCCAAAAGGATAACCAAAGCTCAACTTTAACTATCGCGGATAGTCTTTATGTTGATTATAGAAGCTCAGGTAAACACCGAGCTTATGATCGCATCACAAACATCTGGGCCAACACTCCATCATCAGGCAATGTGGGTGTCTGCACTCCCTTGTGCTACGCGTTAGACTGCGGTCACGATTAGCGCTGGTAGGCCCCCATGTGTGAAGTATTCGGTTCGCGGGTCACATGATACCTGGGGGAGTAGAAAACGGCGTGTTTGTGCACCTCAACCTGGGCAGAAGTCGTCATCTCCTGCAAAATCTACACTCACTCGTATCTCCTCCTTATTGCTGAACAGTTTGCAATCATGGCTTTGATTACTTGGTTTTTTATCGTTCGTTCGTACTTGAGTGCAGATGGCCAAATAAATCATTCCCTCATTCCGGTTTGTCAATATAAAACATATATATAAATGAGTTAATGATGAGTGGTGCTCGCGTATTTATGACCCTCCAAAGCGAACTTTAATAAATTGCGCGATACAACATCAAGTGCGCGATACACAACAATTGAGTGCGCGATACAGTCCACAACTCACAAAATTCTAGTATCAACTTGTGTTAAAGCAGGAAGAGTTTGGTCAGATAGCAAGTTAGAGTAGCAGGGTATAGGCAATGGAAGCTCCATGAATATTGTAGCAGAAAAGGCATTACGAAGTAGATGCGGCAGTAGTGCACGGGAAATTGGACGGTAATGTTCGCGTCGCCAAAAATGATCCTGGGGATTAATACGACGAGGGGCGTATGGGCAATCAGAATTGCAGATACCACATAAATTAGCGGTAGTGATGGATAATCAGATTCTCCAAACAAGCAGAATTATGGACTGAACCATCAGGTCAGTCTGATGATGGCCCGACTCCGGATCAACCAGGGCCTGAAACCAAACAAAAAAGACAAAAAAATGATTGACATACTGAAGGGATAGATGTAGGTGACCTTGAAAACATAGTGGATGGAGGCAGGCTCAACTACAGCCCAACAGCAAACCACGGCCTTCAAAGTGAAGTGAGTTATTTCGAGCTGTGATGGGTGGCGAGGGGCAGAAACGGAGAAGGTATTTGAGCTGCGCCATGGACTGCATGCTCGGACGACGGAATGCTGGTGAGTCCCAAAATCTGTGAATTTGATGCAGTCACTATTAAAGTCATGCCTAGAATGATGAAGATATGGTCAGCCTCTGCGCTGCAGCAACTGCAAAATTATGAAATACGAGCTCAAGGAAGTGTTTGGACCATTCTCGGCAAGTCCCGCAGGGCAAACCTTCCCTTACTTGACTTAAGTTGAACACAATTGCGCTAGTCTAATTGGACGAGCTAGCTTCCTTTCTGATAACACGCATTTTTCTTGGGTTCTTCCTATTGCACCTGTGGCGTGCGCACAACAATCAGTTCGAAGAGGTTCGGAAGAGGTTCAAACATTTTGCAAGTTCTCGAACTGTGAACCGTCGGAACTTTGAATTAGACTTCGGTCAGGACCGTGATTTAGATCTCGAGCTGACCATCACACTGGCATGGTGTATGTAGGAGTTACAAAAAATGTCTGGGCAAACTGTATCATGCACTTACTAGGCTCAGTAGTGTATCGCGCACTAAATTGTTGTATGTCGCGCACTTGATGGTGCATCGCGCAATTTATTAAAGTTCGCTTTGGAGCGTCATAGAGCCGGACCAAAGCATCGGATATAATTCAACAACACACATAATAAACGACAGAAGCTGACACGACAAAACACAGTACACGACAGAAGGAGACACAACAAAACATAGAACACGTATGTGGGGACACTTTCGATAGCTAAACACTTCATCAAGGTAGTGCATACCTGTGGGCAACTAGCTAATCTGTTGGAGATTGCCAACCCGGGTGAACTCCCACTGCTGACGAGCACTTCCTTCAACGAAATTCTCGAGTTTCACCTTCAAGTTGTGAACGTTATGAGCAAAAGCTTTGTAAAAAGAATCCACCAACTTACATCATTATGCTTTGCGCTTGGAATGGACAGCACCAAGTTACTGTTCCCGAGAGTGAAGTTCATACTGTATATGCGAGTTGTCAAATCAACAAAAATAGGTTGCGTTAGATTCTCACGTATAAGTATCGTCCATGCGTGAAATAAGATCGACGATAAACGCCTGCCTGGTGTAAATGACTGGTTCATCCGAATCCTGCCCACGACCGCGTCAATCGACAAGCAGATAAAAGAATGAAAACCAATCCAGCATACATCGCTCGCGGTAGCAAAGCATCCGTTTCCGTTGTTGCCGCTGTTGTTGGACTGAATGGTGACAGACTTGTTGGGAGATCCTGGCTCGTTCTGTCTCTTGATCACCCACTAGTATACGTGATGAGTGAGAACCGGTCACAAAGTGGAGCGGACGCGTATAGATACCTGTTGAGCCGTAGTACCATTCTTGGGGTAGCCTTGGATCTGATTGCCTTCAGCGGTATTGTTGTTCTTCAGATCGAGCATGAGGTCTCTGCCAACGTTCTTGATAGTATATATTCCATCGGTGGGGAAAGGCATTGTGTAAGATGTAGGTCGCTGGTAAGACTAGTAGGATGATTCGACAACGAGATGAGGAATTGACGAAGGACAGGTCAGAGAACGATGTGCTTTTATACTGAGAATCTTGGGCTGTTATCGTAGATGTCCCAGGCCAAGATGAGGCGCACCGGCGAAAACGCAGACATAATGGCGATGATAGGAACTAGAAATCTGGTGATCAAACTGAGCGCGACAATACTGTCTCGGTCCTTCTAGTATAGTAGAAGGTTCTCGCCCTGGCGCTGTCATTATCACAGCCTGAATGAGAAACCATTACAAGGGCCGACGGAGAAGATAGGAGACTAGCGGCAGTGCGGGGATGTTCGAAGTTCTTCTGTGCAACTTCTGCGTTAATTCTTCCTGTCTCCTTGATCAGGAGATGAGCTGTACGCGTCAAGCTTGTATACGAGCGACCAGTCCCCTGCAGTCAGTACTTCAGTACTCGTCCGAGATTCCTCGGTTCCCAGAAGTTGCGGATGTTCGAAGTTTTCCTGTGTTGATTTTCCTGTCTCCCTAATCAGGAGATGGGCGATAGGCGTCAAGCTTGTATACAAGCGACCTGTCGGTACTGTCCCCTGTCAGCACTCGTCCAAAAATTCTCAGTTCCCAGAAGTTGCGGACGCCGGATATTCGAAGTCACGGTTTTCCTGTGTCAATTTTCCTGTCTCCCTGATCAGGAGATGGGCGATAGGCGTCAAGCTTGATCATGTGCTAGCTAGCAGTCTCCTGTCAATACTCGTCCGAAAAATTTCGGTTACCAGAAGTGGTGTTACAAGTTCTAGGTATGAGCGATATTGCTGGACCCCAAGATTGCCCCAAGAGGCCAATCTTCATTATGTTTGTCTTACGTAATGTCTTTATGAACGTTCCGATTCAGCCACCATTCGACAAAAATCCATCTCTCCTCCGAGTGGCGTAGTCCAAATTTTAGCTCATTCAACTGCCCACTTTTCACACTCGAATGATAAATATGCCGTTGTCATAACTAGCTAGAGCCTAGTAGTCTCCACTCATTCACCACTTCGACATCAACTATATCAATGCTTTGAGTCTTTGACGCCGCAGCCTTTGGCGAATTGTCGACGTTCATCAAAATAAATATATCTATACAACATTCGCCTCATGTAGTCTTCAAGGTTTTTAATAAAGATTGCCTTGCCCGGCGCCGGGCGATATATCATTCATGCCACATTGCTCTACAGCTCGAGTCCATGCAACTGTACTGAAAGTGCTCAGTCGCTCTCGAGTGGGAGTTATGGCTTAATAGTGCATGTTTCACGACACAGCCTGAGGACTCACGGACATCTTCATTTTTGACTTCCTACGAGGAACCTTCCAATACTTGGTGTAGTAGGTACACTGGCAAAAGTTCCTCCCCAACCCGCATGAGATTGTACTTCAGCGGTTATCTTGGATCCACATCTCTGGCCAATAGCCTGAATCTCGACAACTCCATGGTTTGGTCGACATGTACTACTACCATGACCTCGGCAAACCCGCGACCATTGATTCGGCTTATCGGTCGGCGTCGCACTTTTGAGTACAGATACTGATTGATACAAAGTATCTGCGTAAGGTGCCGCTAGTACTACTCAAGGATCAGCCTGAGCGAGTCGTGCTAAATACCATCGACCTTGACATGTGTTCACTCATCTTTGAACAAGTACAGGCGGTGTAGTTGCGACGAAGAGTTTCGGAACAGGTCTCCTGGCTGACCTATCCGGCAGATCTAGTGTGGGTATCTGGGACAGGGAGTCCCAAACTTTTCGAAAAATCTGACCTGCCGCGATGGCATATCCCGCATGAAGTCTCATCCTGTGCGTCAATAAAAAATTGTATTATTCGGCTGTCATGAAGTGATGGGGTCATTGAATGGCTGTACACGTAGTTTGATGACTGTTCATACCTTGAAGTGATGCAATTCCAGGGAACCGGGAATGCCGAGTAAACGAGTCGGGACGACCTGAAGTACCGGCCGGTGACACATTAACATTTTGCGCTCCCTGTCAGCCGCTCGGCTGAATTCTGTCGCAAGTTCATTTCGTTGGAAAGGAGTATTTCCAGTACTCGAACATGTTTACAATTTGATCTTGATGTATGCATTGAGCGCTGATGCGACTGTCAGATATGTCAGGAATCGTAGGCGCCCTGTTACTGTTCCAGAGTACATTAGCTCCTAAATGTTGAGAGGAATAACGAACTTGAATACGCATTACCTCACGTGCAACAGACGTCTTGAACTCAAGCATCGTTCTGTGAGGAATTTTCTCTGTGCACAATTTTAAATGCCTTGCCATCATAGCGCGTCTGCTAGCGCCCGGCAAGCCCGACCTGCAGGTTTCCTTTTATTACAACTAACCTCCAACCTGCGCCCTCCCGCACACGCATCAGGCCCAACAACAATCTCATGAATGTTAGAAATTCTGGAGAAATTAGTAAGTGTCGGGAGTGGCTACGTGAAGAGCGTAGTCAGTTTATGGCGACTCGTTGATGGTGGTGGTGATCAGAGCGCCAACGCTTGTGCTGCCTGCACTGGAGCCCTTCGAAGGAACTTGGGCAATATTATGTAATGCTCAAGCTGTGTTGCGTCTCCGCCCGGCAGCTGCAGTGCGCGGTACGGGAAAGAGCTAGCAGCAGGAATAAAAACAAAAAAGTTGCAGTGAATGGCCGCGCCTGTAATGTACAATAATTTGTGTATTAACTTGAAGTTGGCGAAGCAGGGTTCCTCTGAAATGTTAAATCACTGCCGATTTGCAGCCTGTGCAGGTGCAAGTTGCTAGTATACAGGCAAATCCAAACAACGGTAACTTCAAGTTTATGTCGTTGACTCCAAGGGGCCGGCCAATCCAAATAGTGCACATATGCTGCGCACCGCTTGTGATTGAAACCTGCGCACTCTCCTCGGATGATTCACCGATGGCCACCTTCCACTTGTTCATTTCCCCAACTTCGCTGGACCAAAGCAATGTTATTCATCAACGTACACATACACAACGGAAGAAGACACAACAAAACGTAGTACATGAATGCGTAGACACTTTCGGCAGATCAACCTTAAACACCTTTGCAAGGTGGTACCTAGTGGCAACAACTAGCGAATCGGTTGGAGATCAGAAACCCGGGTGAACTCCCACTGCTGGCGAGCACTTCCTTCAACGAAATTCTCGATTTTCACCTTCAAGTTGTGAACGTTATGAGCAAAAAGCTTTATAAAAAGAATCCAACAACTTACGTCACCCAGCTTTGCGCTTGGAATAGATAGCACCAAGTTACTTTTCCCGAGAGTGAAGTTCATACTGTTCATGCGAGTTGTCAGGTCAGCAAAAATAGGTTGCGTCGGGTTCTCACGAGTAAGTGTTGTCCGAGCGCCCAACAAGATCGACGATAAATGCCTGCCTGGTGTAGACGACTGGTTCTTCCGAATCCTGCCCACGACCGCGTCAACAAACAAATAAATAAAAGAATGAAAGCACTCCAGCATACATCGCTCGAGGTAGCAAAGCACCCATTTCCATTGCTGCCGTTGTTGTTGGACTGAATGGTGACAGCCTTGTTGGGAGACCCTGGCTCGTTCTGCCTCTTGATCATCCACTAGTATGCGTGATGTGTGTGAGAACCGGTCACAAATTGGATGCGAATGCATGTAGTCACCTGTTGAGCCACGGTGCCATTTTTGGGGTAGCCTTGGATCTGATTGCCTTCAGCGGTGCTGTTGTTCTTCAGGTCGAGCATGAGGTCTCTGCCAGTGTTTCTGATAGTATATATTCCGTCGTTGGGGAAACCTGAAGGCATTGTATAAGATGTAGATTGCTGGTAGGACTAGTAGGATGATTTGACAATGAGATGAGGAACTGACGAAGAACAGGTCAGAGAATGCTGGGCTTTTATACTAAGCAGCTTAGACCGTCACAGGTCAAGGTGAGGTGCGCTGGCGAAAACACAGACTCACATGATGGCGATAGGAGCTACAAATCTGGGTGATAAGACTGGGCGCGACAATACAAACTCGGTCCTTTAGATGTGCGTACCATTCTTTCCTAATACTAGTAGTTGTAGAAGGACCCAGCCTTAACGCTGTTATTACAGCCTGGATCCAACAGGACATGGGGCGACGGAGATGAAAGATAGGGACTAGCGGCAGCGCCGCGGGTATTCGAAGTTCTTGTGTGTCAAATTTTCCTGTCTCTCTGATCAGGAGGTGGTCAATAGGTGTCAAATGCAATCATATAAATTAGATCTTCGGAGTTATTGTGCGTGATGGGCTGAACAAGTACTACATCAAGAAATGCGGTAAGCTCTTGAACGCAATCACTTACTGTAATTGAGGATGGCAAGTATTCAAGCCATTTTGATATACATATCATTTGACAACCCAAGGCTCAGAGGCCGGAAATATCCAGCACCAGCAGCAGTTGAATTCTCGGGACTTCGTCCTGGGTAACTTCCTGTGATCGCATCAGGCTTACTTCGGCACTTCTGAGAGAAGTACCTTATGGACCTATCCAGCCAGGTCCCGGCTTTCCAGGTCCAACGTCAGTCTGACATATCCACTGTATGGTCACATTAATGTGCAGCGGCACCCTCCGAGTCTAGCCACAGCACTCTGACTCGGCTAGCCTTGACCTGCTGCAAGCCGCATTTACTCCCTTCAACTTTCCTGGACCCAGGCTGCACCGGACTAACCATGAACCGTGCTGCTCCGGAAGACGTATGAGAAATGGATACTCTGCCCACGGCAAGTCTTTTGCAGACTAGGGTGTATCTAAGTCCCTGTCAGCTACTTGGCTGAATTCGGTCGGGAGTTCATTATTTTAGGCGTAGCCTCTGTACTCGAACATGTTATCACCATAACATCAGAGTGACAGCGGGCGTGGGAAGCGTGAAAGAGCCGAGCAAAGGCGTTGATGGCATTACGGCAAGTGTGGGGTACATGTGAAGGCGGCTGGATCCAAGCTGGATCCATCACCAGAATGAGATGTCATGAACAGGAGAGTAATGACACAGTGGTGAGTCTGGTGACTGTTCATGTGGGGATAGAGCACTAGAGAGTATGATGCATCATACGTACTACAAGTACGTCGTTCGCCTGCGGATGACGCCATTAAGATTCAATAGTTGTAGATTGGCGAACTTTGTTGCAATTTTTTCCTCGTTGCGGCCGCAGTGGTAAATACAGTCTGCATGTCACGCTGACATCAAAATTTCGAAAGCGCAGCGCACAATCGAAGAGTGAGTGCTGGAGAGCTATTGGAAGTGGTAGCATGAAGCGAGTTGCCCAGGGAATTTTGCGGACCAGCTAGATCTATCGAGAGGTGATGCAAGGGAGGCTTCCAGTTAATGAACATGGCTGAGTACCCTGATTCTATGGTGATGGATCAGATGAAAAAAAAAAAAAGGATTATGATTAAAAACGAAAGCTCACAAGATAAAGAAGTCAGAAATACGAGGACTCCCCTCCTCCGTACTGAGCACTTACATTAGTTGCTTAGTCTCCCCTAGTCAGACCATATAGAAGTCGAAACACATCGAACAGGCTTGATCGAAGTAAAAAGTAGTAAGCATATTTTGCTTGTGTAACCTCACAAATATTCCGCATCGCCGCTAGTTTGCTCTCAACTCTGACGCTGTTTAAACTTTACCAAGGCTGGCCTCCCACTGACTCCCACTCCTCCCAACCCTCACCCAGACATCCATGACTATTCCCAGCTCTGCTCTAGCGCCGAATACTGACCCAGGCATTTGTTTGGCACGTCGCGTGATGCGGAGCTGCCAGGCCATATCAAGGTGTCAGTGAGTTCTGTGTCTTCATTTGATTTGGTGTTATGGTAGAGTGTTTCAATTTTCCACAGCGTCTAATGCCAACTCGAGCGCTGTTTTTGCCGCATCGCGTGATGCGGAGCTACAATCACGCTACACTATGTTTCCAGGTGCATTCAGCAGGGTTTTGACATGGGTTATACTGCCCGACGGCAATGACGTGCGCAGCAGCACCATATTTTGGCCTCGCCCGTCACTACCACTCCTTTAGTACCCTCTGCCATAACCCGGCTTCATCGTGGCATTTTGGAGAGTTACTCCCCGTGTCGAACGGATACAATTCAGTAACCCATGTTGCAGTATTAATGCTACCATTCGGCGACAAGGTCTACATGCAGCAGAGTAGCGCACACATGGGAGTCACATGAATTTCTTTCGTGGGACCAATTGTTCTATCTTCATGCGTTAGATGAGAGGGGAGACTATGACCTTGTTGTAGTCGTGGTCGTGATGGCTGAAGTTGACGGCGTTGCAGGGTTGAGGGCGGGCGCTTACCTTCACAGGTGGGAGGCAACATGAACGGCGTAAGGAAACTTCCGCCAATTGAACCGAGCGGCGTGCACACTCCCAGACCGGGACTTAAATAACTTCCCCAGAGTCGCTGTCCATAAGCTAGACTTGCACAACAAAGACAATGGAGGACTAGGTCAGAGATGAATCCGTCGCATTACGACTACTCCATTCATCACACGCGACGATTTGGGCCAATGATTGACAGTGGAGCGAGTTGTTTAGGGTAGCTACTCTTGGCATTTCCGCTAGTGCGGGAGTCGGACGGAAAGTGGCTTCAGTGGAACGCACAAACTGGAGGCGTGTCACGAAGGTTCATGATTTCAATGCGAAAAACTGTGGAGAACCGGCTGTCTGACGAGCGGCTCCATTCCAAGTTGGTAAGTTATAATCAGTAATTTGGTTGCCAAGCCTTAGTACGTGGGGTTGGTCCATGGCACCCACTCAGGTTATGCCGCATGATCATCACTTGTTCAATACCAATGATATTCAACCTTCAAAATTTCAACCACAACGAGATATGATCAATTCCCCGTGGCATCTGGCCATTGCTGACCAGTTAACAGGTAATGTATTTTTTTTGCGTATCATCATATTGTGTCACTAGCTGAAGCACTGCAGAATCTCAATTGGACAACGCAGTTACAATATGTATCGAAGGTTACGTCGCTTGTAAGACAACCTTCAGACGTGCGCGTGGTCGTCAATTTAGTTGTGTATCTATGCACTTCCAGCCCCATCTATTGATGTCATGACTGGTGGAAACAAGACTTTCCAGGGGCCATTGCTAGCACGGTGGGTAAACAATTGTAGCAAGAGCGCGGTGCACGTTTATAAGTTTCTTATGAGGCCGTCGAATTGAAGACTTCTTCCAAGTAGTTCCGAGTTTCTGGAGCTGAAATCGATCTTCAGGCATACATTGTAAAAATGAATGACATCAGGTAGTACGGGAAGAGCGGTAGTCCGACGGAGCAAATTACATAAATGAAGGAGATCTTGGAGATATCAAGCAGAAATGGCGATTAAGTTCTGAGCCTCGAGGGTGAGAGGATTGTACGGCGCAAATTGCCAGCATCTTTTGAGTAAAAGTCATGCAAGAGTCAAATAAGGCAAAGAAGAATGACGTACCCTGGGTGATTGAGAAGAAGGATTGGAAACATCTCAAGCCAAAATTGGGGGACCTTGGGCCAATGAGCAGAGGTGGTACGATCATGATGCGAGACAACAAAAGGAAACAGGAAGGTTATGTCCGAGCGTTCACAAATACGACGGACGCTAGCTGTCATACCTTAAGTATTTGAGAGACTGGAGAAGAAGACTCATACCTGTAATTAATTCAAAAAGGTCCAAGTGAGATATAATCGAGCTGAGCAGCGTGGGGGTAAGCGCCCTGATCTGTGCCTGCATGATGGCAACCAGCGTGGGTCCAAACACGAGCCCCTGGCATAGAGCGCTCGAACAAAATTTGGACTCATCCTATTCGCGAGTGATGAATTGCAAGTGAAAGGGTAAGGAAATGCCTACCAAAATCCATGCCGAGACCAAACTCATCAATGAAAATACGGATTCCCTGATAGTTTTAGTATCGGGATTAGCTTCGGTTGTGGCAACCACTGCCAGCGCGTTTGAAGAGAAAAAAGTAGCGTCCTCCTCGAGGTGCACATCCAATAGCGCGAGGAGCGAGCGCACATAGTCAAGGAAAGGCAGAAGAGCAGGGTGGCCGACAATGAGAGGCGCGTATGCATGAACGCGATTCAGACCACGAATGAGGGTGTTCTTCATTAGTGCCATCAAATGGGGTAAAGCATGGCGTGAGTCGAGATGCTCGAGGTCGTCTGGGATACAAGGGAGAACAGGCAGAGGATAGGTAAGTGCGGATGACATGCTGGAGTGAGATGATACTGATGAGGATATGTGCCATATAAAATGTCTCTTATATAGTGAGGGAGATGGGTTGCATTCATTGTGTCGTGAACACATGAATACAGCTACACTCCAACAAAGAGTCGCTCAACGCCACAATATACCATCGATCAAAGAAGACATGATTAGGCTGGTCGCGATGATTGCCATGAAAGGGGTCTATTCGAATTGTAATCTCAACCCATGTAGGTTGGAACGTCATACGGAATTGTTGTGATGAGTCGCCCTTGTGGCTTGATCAATGGTTTGGTTCTTCAGATCGTCATCTTCTCGCTATGAAGTATCGATGATGTCGCTTTTAAGTTGCCACGCAAACTCCTAGGAGCGAGCTGCGGTCGAGCATGTCGCCGCAAGCAGTCCGAGACATCCACAGCGCAGCCTGATGGTCCTGACTCCTCTTCACCCGTTGTTGCGCTTTGAATACCCTGCTATGAGCTCAAAGCACCCGTTGGGGCATTGAGTTGCAACAATTGGACAACATGTATTCCACGAAGACCGTCAGACTGCCACGAATATCATTATCCACTTGGCAAGACACCGATTGGAACACGAGGTAGGCGGGAACACAGCCAAGCTGAAACATGGACCGTCAACGATGCCGTTTCGTTGTATTGGAATAACTTGATCTGGGGAAGATGGGGCGGCATTTTGCTGTCTGCCACCGCTATAGCTTTAAGTTTGAGCATTTAAAATTATTTCTCCGAAACTTGAAGCTTTGAAGCCGAAGCAAACCTTAACCTATGGGTGGGATTGGTAGACGCGTTCACGTGATGAGAGCTGAGCACACCATCGCAGATGCGTAGCACGTCATCACTGTAGCATATAAGTAAGCTGGCTTTGCAAAACATTGAAATGGAGGCTTTCCACGTCACCTTGACCGCATCCCTTTGGACATGGTCTGCTGTACCTCCATCTGACCTTATCAGCGTTTGAAATCGTCAGCATCTAGTCTCGCGGCCTACCAAGTTGGGAATTATCGTCAACCTATCGTCTGATACCCAGCTTCACTGTGTTCACATGTCACTAGTTGGATTTACCAGACTCTTCAGGCCATCCAAATTCCCGTCTCTCTGGCGAAAACTCCACTCAATCATCGCACAATGATGTTCTTTTTCACAAGATTGCACGTTCTTAAGCGCATTATTCACCCCGTTTACGTCTTGAACCAGCCGCATCTTAACAGGTGGGTCCCTGCGCGAGTCTTGCTCACCGTTTTAGACTCCGCTATCTAATCGTGTTGCAGCTTGGCCCCGGTGTTATCCGACTGACAGTCGTGTCATCGTCCTTGTTAGGGCCGTTCTCTTACGCTCTCAGTTGCACTTGACTCGATTTCTGCACGTTTCAGGCCACCATACATACGCTTCTCGCATCAAATTTTACGCCTTTCTTGATCCGCCGCACCACACAACCGCCCTTCCGATACTGCATCTGGCGAATGGCTTGTCCTCGTGTCTGACACATCGACATTAATAATTCCGAACTCAGTGGTATCAATGATCTTGTGGATTCCATTTATCGTCATGCTGCAATTGATGTGATACCCACTGGGTGACGACCCCTCCATAATTCGGATACTAATTCGTTGCTCTGTTTGTACGTATATTTTGTGCATTCCTATAAAATCAAATTTTTTTCCTCTTGTGGGCTGTATTGAGTTCTGAGTTCTTCAATCCTCAAAACTTCATATTTTGTGTGCGAACTCTTGCGCAGCGGCATCACCATGTCCTTCTACTCTGATTCCTCTCTCTCCAACTCCTCATCGACTTCTAGGTCGAATACACCATCCTCCGCATCTGACTTCCAGCCTACCAAATTTTTTCTCCTCTCCCCTGCACTGCTCGACATACAATTCTTGAGAAAGTTTTCCAAGAAGTTGGACAAGGGATCCGGGGACAGGATCATAATTTCTATTAATCACTCTGATGCGCCTACCAATGGGTGGGTTCAAGAAGCCATCACAACATTGCCTTGTGTTGATGTCGAGGGAAAACGCTGGGAGAAACACCTTGTTGATGGTACCGCACAAGTCTGTTGAACCTCGTGAGACAATGCTGACCCGTCGTAGAAAGCTGCTACTTCACTGAAACACATGAGGGCGTTGAATTTGAAGAATGGGTGAAGGTTTGCACGAGTACTGGCAAAACTGTAAGTGATGCCCTTTCAAAATTTATGTTCGCTTTCTCTCGCACCTTTCATTTTCATTTTCTTCCCAAGTCGCTTATATTTCCTCCTGCCTCCCGTTCCGTTTCGCTCATTCTCTCCATCGTAGGCAAGCCCAGCACAAGCCTTGAATATCTTCGCCTCCGTTGGCCTCCGTTCGATTTTTGGTCAATCTTCGCCATGTGGAAGCAGTACCTTACATGTGCTCGAGCGCCCGGCTGTATCTTTCCCGCCTCTTGAACTTGCGAGCCCGTGGGGTGTCCCTACAGAACAAGTATGTTGATTTTTGTGGCTCTTGTTTGGTCGTCTGATAGATAATGTTGCAGGAATGGAAGGATCTGTGGGCTGCCTGGGATCTTGTTACTCTTGGCATGATCCCAAGCAATATGTTGCACCAGAAACCTATTGACCTGCGACACAAATGCTTGTTTTACATCGGGCACATACCTACGTGAGTTTTACATTGAGGTGCTTTCTCGGTCGTGTCTGAGTATCGAAACAGATTCCTCGACATGCTTATGGCCCGTGCTCTCAACCAGCCGAATTCTGAGCCTTATTTCGCGCAGATCTTTGAGGTACCAACCAATTTTTAGTTCAAAACATCGTTACTGACTCATCACATTAGCGGGGCATTGACCCTCATGTCGATGATCCGGAACACTGCCACGTATGTATTTATTACTTCCCTCATTGTTCATTTTCCCCTGATGTCAATGTTGTATTGTAGAGACACTCCGAAGTTCCCACAAAGGACGAGGATTGGCCATCTCTTGGAACGATCATTGCCTTCCGCGACCGTGTGCGTGCGCGCCTTCTGGCGTTGTACGATGATTTAGCATCGGGAAAGCGCAAAATCAATAGGAATATCGGCCGCATGCTTGCAATGACCCATGAACATGAGGGGTGGCACGTCGAGGTCAGTATAACATTTCGTTATTTGTATCGAGCGAGATTTAAAAGTACTTGATATGGGCAGACACTCCTCTACATGCTCATCCAGCGTGCCGGAACAGGGACGCTCCCCCCTCCAGGATTCGTCACCCCGCCATGGGAAGCGCTGTCTGCGCAATGGGACGCTTCATGCACACCCCCTTCTTCGTCAACTGTCACTCTTGGCCCTGTTGCCATCACACTTGGGCACGACGATTGCGAGGGTAATGACTTCGATGAAGGCGTGTGTGACCAGGTCGAGGGACACGAGTTCGGCTGGGACAATGAGAGCCCTTCACGACAGGTGCAAGTAGGGAAATTCCGTGCTGAATGGAGGCCGATCAGCAATGGAGAATTCCACGCTTGGTGGGTGAACAGGAAGGACATCGGTATACCACCCAGTTGGGTGGAAGGAGAGGAAGGGATCCAGGTTTGTTGTTCTCTTAGCTATAATTGGATGAAACTGAATGAAATCGCCAGGTCCGCACTCTCTACGGTCCTGTGCCACTAAGTGTCGCGAAGCATTGGCCGGTGCTTTCGAGCTACGATATGCTCAATGAATTTGCGAAGAGTAAAGGCGGACGGCTACCCACTGAACCGGAGTTAAGGCTCTTCCTCGATACGTATGAGGTTGGATACGAAGGTGGTGCGAATGTAGGTATCAGAAACTGGCACCCCGTTCCGTAAGTCACTATGCGTTCTCCATTATCTCATCTCACAAATTCTGTAATAAGAGCGACTACTGGTCTTGAGGCAAACGGCGGTCGTGGGAGCAATGGTGGTGTCTGGGAATGGACTTCGACACCGCTCGATAGCCACGATGGACTATCACCAACGGAGCACTTCCCAGGGTACTCGACAGATTTCTTCGACGGGAAGCACCATGTTGTTGTAAGTCTTGGCCGTCGCTTCATCTTGTTGTCGGTTGACACGATTTATGCAGCTTGGAGCTTCATACGCTACGATCCCGCGCCTTGCCGGACGGCGGACAATCAGGAACTTTTATCAACCCAACTATCCATACCCTTGGGTCGGTGCACGGGTAGTATATGATGCGTGAGGCCTCGAGGATGAGCATGCTGTTCGTTGTAAAATGTTATCGTAAGTAGTCAAAGTGTTGTAAATCTACCTCCTGCCTTGCCAATCTTGATGTGTCGTTTCTGGGATGAGATGAGGGCACATTTGCGTTTCGCACGATAGGCTGACACGTCCGGTCAACAACAATAAGACTTCGAAAGGAAGTTTTCAGCCCAAGCCAAGCCCAAGCTGAACATTTTTCAAATTAACCGACCCTGTGCTCAAGGACTTGACCGACCCAATTAGCTTGGAAGCTTGAAGACTTTAAATTTGCTGTGTTTTCCTTTTTCAAAGACGTTACGCTTGGCTCATGTTAGCGTGACCCCGCTATGACATCAATGTTGCCCCTATGTTTTGGTCCGTTATATAGGGGTCGTTTACATGCAGTTTCACTGTCCAACTTCCTTTGACAAAAACCATAATGGCGACCTGCAGTGGATGTACGTGCGCCAGCGGATGCCCGTGAGTGTTCATTTTCTTGTAGTTATCTCCAACTAAACTTTCTTACAGATCTTGTGGCCCCTCAGGGACCGGCTGCGCTTGCCCCAAGAACCAATGTAACTGTCAGAAATGTGTCAACAGCGCACATTCAAAGAAGGTGCGGTCAATGATTTCGGCGTTGGTTTTGGAATAATCCTAATTTTTACTCGTTGCAGTGCTCTTGCGCTGGCAAAGGGGAAGACTGTGAATGTTCCAAGCAGGGTCTAGCATGTACCTGCGAGTCAAAGTGATGATGAATGGGTGCAAACTCAGAGGTTGCGCGAGTGTTCAGAGTACCACCAGTGTTTGTTGAGCTTGAAAATTGAAGCATTAAGATCACATCTTCCACGAATGATAACCTGCGGCTGAGTGTCCCTTGCAGTTGTGAGTATATATCATTCCCCTCCTTCCAAAATCAGAGCACTATTTCTTGCACAATGCGCACCACGGCCACGTACTCAGGCTTTAAGTACCACCTTTATGCTTTCTTGTAATTTTGAGAGTCTTTGTGTAGCACTTGTGCTGTTTTCTAAACCATGACATCGAGCCAGGCTCTTCGCGAGTGATCCTGTCAATATATTGGCGTGGGCAGACACGACTGACACGGTCTGTCATGTTGCAGTAGTACGAACTGTGCACAGGCACGCGGTCACTGCAGGGTAGATTTTCCGTGAGGCCATATATTCAATGATCACTCCCATGTATACATTAGGTTTATAAAACTCGTGAAATGCCGCTTGTGAAATTTTGGAATCACCTTGCTCGTTTGCAGCGTGAATCCACGTGATTCAGCACTGCCACAGCTCAGTTGCTTCAAGATACCTTTTTCGAGACTCGATTGGTAACCGTCTGCCAGACTTGTGCACAGAATCATGGTTAAATGCGCTGCAGCGAAGTCGTCAAGGCATGTCACCCAACAAAGATACATCTTGGCAGTGGGTCACCGGTTATATACGCGGTGTGTTACGAAAATCGGCCTAATCATTGACTAGCAGAACACGCTCTAGGCTACTAGTTGGTCACCAGGCTAGCGCTGGACTTCCGCTTCGCAAGTGGTCAAAGTTTTATGTACGTACATTCATCCACAACCGTCACCTTCGTAGGGTTTGAAGTTTTCCGTAAACCAGTCAACGTGATAACATTCTCATGTTGCCGGGATTTTTATATGTGCTTGAGGACAGGGCATAAGTAGCTCTCCGTCGTCGCTCACTTTTGAGTTTCTCTCGCACTTCCCTCAACTTCAACGTTACTATGACCTCCGAGTCATGGACCTCGCTGGATTCTACTCCAGGCCGGCGCATTTTCTTTCGTTTCCTTGGAATCACAGAAACTACCTTCTATTGGAGCGGTTTAAACGACGCCGCAGATACCCTAATGCACATACACCTTCGTACCACACAAACCAATGACCAAGACATTCATTCCGAATCGAATGTCTTGCGTTCTTGGGCGTCTGTCAAAAGGCGCTTTCCACTCATCGCGGCTGAAGTGGAAGAACATGAATTTGGTCCACGCTTCGTCATACGCGAAGAAACAGTCATGAATCTTCGACCTGATGATGTCACATTCATGGAGGTCAATTCCTTTCACCATGTTGAATGTCTCGTTAAAGACATGATGGATGGACCTCGATGCCTTTCATCTCAGCTGCTTGCTCGTGCTTATATTTTGCGCCGAACAGACAAAAGTGATCATTTCCACGTCCTGATTGTGCTCGCCCATTGCATTACAGATGCAGCTGGCACAAGTACAGTGCTCAGGACGTTCCTTGATACACTGTCATCTCGGATTGAACCGCCATATATCCCTCTGGGCGAGAGGGTGCATGCGTATCAGGCTTTAGAGAGTAATTTAGGTTCCAAGGATCTTCCTCTTGTCAAACGACGGTGGATACGGGCTTTGGGCTATGCAATTAGTGTAGCACGGATGTCCCGATTCAAGGTCTTTGGTTTTCAGTTTGTAGTGCATTACAAGAGAGCTAAAGCATTGATGCAGGGCGGTCACACACTCCCCGGGGATTTCAGGAAATCCACACCTCATACTTCCGCCAAAAACCGCAACCAAGTCTCAATATTTTCGAGAGCAGTGTCGTCGACCATTCTCACCAACTGCCGTCGCCACGGCATTACCATGAACTCCGCGTATTATGCCCTCAGCCAAGTAGCCTTGGCACGCGTTTTGTGTCGACAGTACCTCAGGGGCCAGATCTCGGAAGAAGAATGGGAGTACAGGAAGCGTCAGCCCATGTATGTCCTTGGGCCACTGAACTTGCGCCCGTATCAAGATAATGAGACAGGCGGCTCTGGCGATGTCGGCCTCGGCGTCGGCATAGCCCCTTATGTGCTTCCTTTCATGCCTCTTGGCGAAATGTCTAGGGGGGACCTCAGCAGGCTGGAACTTGTCAACGGGGCACCAGACTTCCCGGCACTAATGTCTTTTGATCGGTTTCTTCTCCGATGTGCCAATGTGAAGACGCAAGTCCAAAAGCTGCTCAAGCACCCCCGGTTGGTTGATATATGTACCTCCACCCTGAGACTCTATTGGTCTGCTTTCGGGAAGGATGTTACTTTGAAGCGGTTGAAGACGAGAGACAGCGATCACACAGAGGAAGGCAATGAAAGTGTCTCATTTCAGTCTTTTAACCCGATATACACACAAGTGGGGGCTACTCTGGGCGATGTCAGTGGCTCTCATGATATTGATTCAAATGAACTAATTGTTGCGATTCCAGATGGATGCTCTGGTACCCACCGACTATCCTCTACCTCCCGAGCACTACCTGTCGCCCTTGTGCAGCACGCCTCACGCCTATCGGGCTGGTTATCCATCGTGGTCACCGCAGGCCGCTGTTTTGGAGGACGCCAAAACACCACGACTCCATGTTGAGTACTGGTGCCCCCATCCTTATACACCGCCTGCCGAGCTGTATCTTGGTGCGTCAACCACGCACCAGCAGCTGCAATATTTTTCCTGCTACGATGAGCACGTCTTCAGCGACAAGATTGTCGTGGAATGGTTGAGTGAGCTGAAGGATGCGACATTGTGGTATCTTGGCCAACCTCATGGCAATGAAACGCTTTCACAGAGCAAGCTGTAGTGTCACGTTGCAACGTCGTCGAAAAATACAAGACAAGTACAGGAGTAGTTGAGTAGTCGTAGAATTACAGAGAACCAGTGTGTTACATTGCACATTAGAATCTACTCGTCCTCATCCTCCTCTTCCCAATCCACACTTTCCATTGCTGCGTCACCTTCGTTATAGAGCTTGTCCAGTCCGGTTAACTTTTCAAGGAATCCGGGTTCATTAAATGCCTTCAAGAGCATATCGAAGCCTTGTTCCTCGTAAGCTTTGAGAACCTAGGCCATTTATGAGAAGAGATATAGAGAATGAGTGATCGCGCTTACTGTCTCGCTGCAACCCGTGCACTTGTCGTAAGCTGCACCCGTGATCGGGAGGTTTCTAAACTGTGCCAAGAACCCACGCAATTGATGCGGGACAAGACCCAAAACACTGCCCGATGTGCTAGGGTCTGCAGCAGCGCCATTGGCTTGAGGAGGAGGCGGTGGTGCATGAACCCTGTGGGAGACGTCAGGAACAGTGTCTTGAGGTAAAACAAGACCTACCCGTCAGGATGTTGTAGCAAAGAGACAAGAAGTTCGACCGCCGTAGAAGCTGCGATCGAGGCAAGGCCGGGTCTTGTCACGGTACACATTTGATCCAGAGTGCGATCCGTCAAGGACTATATGGAAAGATATGTGAGTAAACGCCAGTTTGGAGAGTCAAACGGCGATACATCAGCAGGAGCGACAATATCGTTGCAGTAATAGCAACCTAGTCGATTGCCCGTCGTCGTAGACGCTCGAGCGCCATGTCTCATGACAAGGTACGTGTCAAATCCAAGAGCAGCGTTAAGGACTATCTGTGCGAGGGTTCAGTGCGAGTGATATGCATAACTTGTGCCATACTTTGCCCTTGGCAGCGCCCAAAACAGTTGGCAGCCAGCGGCTTTCTCTAGAATCCATCAGGAGGAATATAACATCGTGTTCGTCGAACAACTTTTCTAGACGCCCGACATCTTTCTTTACTTGCTCAGCGGATGCCGGGGGTATGGGGTGGCCTGGCATAGGAATCGACATATCATGGCCAGTGGCATTCTAATTTCCAAGTCATCAGAGATGGTCCAGGATGAGCAAGACATGACTTACAATACCGGGGAAGATTTTTGTCAGGCGCTGGGCGGCACAAGCAGCCTTGGGTTTACCGCCGTTGAGACAATCCTCAAATTCAAACAAGGGTTGGCGGACGGGATTCGAGAATGATACACGTGCAGAATCAACGAAAGTAATCGTACGGACACCCCATCCCTAGTAGTGGAATTCAGTAATGACTGTGGCTTTGAATCCATTGGCAACAAACCATGAGGGTACGTGCAACATAGCAGCCAAGTGTCCCGGCGCCGAGAAGCAGGCATCTTGTCGATGCTACCTTATCGAGGTCTAGCGAAGGTAAAATCCGCCAGCGCATTAACTTCAAATTCAGATCCACTGCTTGATCAGCGAGCCTAAAAGCCCGTCAGCAGCATTCACTATCAATTGCTGGATAACATATACCTCTTCGGATCCATCATAGGTGCTAAATCAGCGACTCGAGCACTGAGCTTGTTGGTTGTCGGGTGGCGCTCCCATCCTATAGCACTGGGTTTTGTGGTGGGGTCTCCTTCCCCGACAGAGATCACTCCAAACCGGCTCCTCCATGGTTTTCCAGGATTTGGTTTTTCGCTATCCCTCCAGCAAAGAACTCGGACAGAAGATGTTTGCGATGGATACACCGCGCGAAGGAAGGTGAGGAGGTTACGAAGAGGCCAACCTGGGTTTTCAGGAAGAGCAGATGGATCCAAAAAGCCTATTATTCGCTGCGAAGGGAGTCAGGGTTGGCTCATAAGACAGGGTGCACGAATTACGTTTTCGGGAGCAACACCAGCAAAGAACTCTTCATATCGGTCTATCGACCCCACTTCTGTTATGCCCCCGATCTCCTTCACGAGGAAGAATGATCGAGTTGACTTGAGGAGTGAGTCGTAGATATATTCCAACTGAGAGTGCTTGTAAGAAAGTGAAAATGATCCTCGAAGAAGGATATACCCCCTGGATCTCTTCATCCGCTGACTTCCAGCCATTTTCTGAAATCTGCCAGGCTGGTTTGGACACGAACGCCGGGAACGCAAACCAGTAGAAGTACTGATACTTCTTCAGATCAGCGAATGTTATTAATAAGAACTGCGTGAGGAGGGACGTGTCTTTGGTCGTGATGATACTGTCCCAGATCTTATTGGGATAAGTATTGCATTTGCTATCGGACGCGTCAAGTTACGATCGCACCTTGGAAACGACACCGTTAACGAGTGCAGCCTTATCCGCAGCTTTAAAGTCCTCGATAGTGTTGAAGTTCTTGAAGATGCCGATGGCTTGGACAGACATGGGTGGCAACCTGGGACAGAGTCAGCATATCAGCTTCAACGCGTGTCCAATCGCGACACTGGACATACTGAGGTGCCTTCTGGTAAGCATCTTCCCCAACTGTGAGGTTGCATCCAAGAGCAATATCTTGCCCTGTTTCGCGATCTCTGATTGATCGACCGACGGAGTATGATCCATTCACGGTAATAGCATCTTCTGAGAGACGAAGGACATCTATCTTCATGCGAGTGAGCTCATGCCAAAAGCCTGGCTGAACAAGGGATGCAAAGGGCGCGAACTGGACGACAGGCATGTCGTCGATGATGGTGGTGGTAGTAGTTGCAACGAGTCTTGATGATAACTGACTGACTCGTGCCTCCTTCCATGAAGTTCGCAGGGACACAGACCTACAAATGGCAAGCTCGGTCCACCAGTTAGCAGTGATAAACAACTTTCACCGATCTCAATCAGCTTCCTTGGCCCGAGTGACCTGAAGATACTATAATAACATGTATAACTAATCATGTGCAGGAGAATTGACAGATCACGATTGTTATTAATATCATAGTAAGTACTGTTGGACGCATCGACCATATGTTGAATCATCATCTACTCGTGAAAGTTTAAGAAGATTACAAATGTTCACATCGAAGAATGAAAAAACCATTTGGTAGTGTGGGGTGAATATATGATCGGACTCATGGAAACGATCAACCCACCCAAAAATTACTGTTCTGAGTCAATCCCAATCCTGTAAGAATTATACGATCGAGCAGGCACGACGAACGTCAGCATAAAATCAAGCATCCACAGGAGGAAGAGAAAGATCAAATATTGTCGCCCAACCAAATCCTGCATGTGTGCAAGGAATCCAAGTATCATTTGTCGATCTCGTCTAGCTAGTGTCCATGGCATCGCCAGTGGCGCCTACAAGTGTGATGTCTTCTTTAACGATCAGGTCTCTTATGTTTTCACTCTTCCATGCCGTGGTCCCTCTTCTGAATGTGTAATGGCGTTCCTTCTCTACCCGCTCATTGGGCTTGACAAAATTGCGAAGCATCTCCGTTTGCGTGGCGGTAATGATACACGCGTCAACGTTGGAACCTGAGCCAAGGTCGTTGAAAATACCAGCTGATACAGCGGCAGACACTAGGGCCAGAGCGTCGTTGCGCTAGACGGAATTGGGATTGAATATTGGCCACATACGAGAACAGTGGTACGTACCTCCATGTTTGGCTTCCAGCTGCTTTCAAAAACAGCCATGGCTGCCAAGCTTCCAGAGCCCATGGTCACATAGGGCAACTTGTCTGTAGACCCATGTGGATGTATGGTGAAAAGATGTGGACCAGTGGAGTCAACTCCGCCAAGAACAAGAGCAGCCCCGATATGGCCCTGGTATCTACGCGTCGTATAAATAATAAGATATTGAATACTGAAATTAGTCGGGCTCACTGGAAAAGGTATTGTTTCAACATAGTCATCACCGTGACCACTCTTGGCTTTCTCCCAGTGGAAAGAGCATGGAGCTCCATGTTTGATGATATCGACGCGGTGGTAAACTCAGTATCCGCAGCAGTACCTGCACCACAACACCGGATTGATTCTGTTATGTAGTGGATCTGGATATGAGTATTAGTTGGAGCAGAATGATATTGATCTCCCACAGCGGACCTTTTCACAGTTCTTGTCTGCGATTATTTCACCTTCTGTCGCACGCGTGTCGGCACCAAGGATGATGCCATCTTTGAAGAGACAGCCTACGATTGTGGTACCAGTGCTGGTAGCCTTCGGAAGGGGCATGCCCTTCTCCTGGAGGAAATTATTTCTATACGACTATTCAGACAATAGCTAACAAAGATATATTAACGTCTTGCTCACCTAACAGAGTTAGAGAAGTCGAATCCAGGAGAACTGAAGGCTGATTGTTGTGACATTGTGGAGGATTATCTTAAAGCTTCAAGCTTGCGCATTCGTGTTACGCGTCTGACTAGGACCCCTTGAACCTATTTCCATTTTTGAACGTAATTGGCACCGCTGGGCGGCTTTGGCAGCTGCGGGTCAGAGGTTCCACATCTTGAACCCTTCGTCTGTCTAGTTCCTGTATCATTATCACCGTTTTCAAGTAAACTAATGGACGGCTGGAACAAACTGCAATCGAGTCTTTCCGGCCTGAACCTGGGGCAGTCAGCAAACAAGTTTGCAAAGGGCTTCAACTCCAGTGTTCAGGCAACCAGGGAGCGTTTGGGTCAAGTTGCCCCAGACGAAATTACGGAGTTGCCTCAGGGTGGGCCAGCTCTCCTATACTTTGGATACTGGATCGTAATGTTTATTTCAGAGTACAAGGATTTAGAGGCTCGCGTAGACGCGTTGCGTCAAGCACACTTGGCACTTCTCAAGTTCGTGCACTTCGTTTATATATCAGCTGAACGCTGATGTCTCACTTCTAACAGAGTAACGAAGGCTTACGAGAACGAGTCGTATGACTACCCGACTCAAATTCAGGAGTCTATTACAGAACTCTCGACTACCATTGGCCATGGTATCACAAACTTCGCTGCTACAAACCTCAAGGGTACCAATCTTCCTACGCCCTCACCTGTTGCTCCGCAAGTTTCCCAACACAAGACTCTCCCTCATGCTCTCGGTCGCGCTGCGACTAACGCCGCCGCCGCCGTGCAGCGTACCCCTGGTGGCAATGAAGACAAACTCGGCAAAGCACTGACCGTGTACGCAGATGTTTTCGACAACATCGCATCAGCTCGCGTTGAGCAAGACGAATCCATTCAAAACCAATACCTCCGCCCGTGGCAGACGACGCTTTCAACATCTATCAATGTCGCAATGAAAGCACGCCAAGCCGTTCGCGTCAGTAGACTCGAGTTGGATGCCGCTAAGCAGACGTCATTACTTTCATCAAATTTTAGTCCTTTAATTGCTTACATTTTTTCATACAGTCTGAAAACTACGAGCCCTGTTAAGCAAGAGCAGGCAAGACTTGACGTTGAGAATGCAGAGGATGACCTAGTTCAGAAGACTGAGGTCGCCATCACCCTTATGAAGACAGTTCTTGAAAACGTATGTCACAACTACTCGCTTTTGTAACACTTTGCCTTATTGTTTTCAGCCTGAACCTTTGAAGAATCTCAATGAACTTGTGAAAGCTCAGGTATGTGTCCTATGACAAGAAGGTCGCAGGGGCTTACCCTTGGTGTACAGCTGCTTTATTTCGCAGCAGCAGCTGAAGCCCTCTCCTCCGCACAAGGCGAAATTGAAGAGCTCAGTGTTGCCGCAGAGGGAGAATATAGGTAATATTTCTCTTCCATGTCAATGACATCGCTCACATCTTGTTAGGAAGTCCCGCGATCACTGAAGTACCCCTACACTAGATTCATGGCATGTTGCACGTACATTTTCTTGCTAGGTAGTTTTAATCACCGCTGCTGCTATCCCTGTACGCCTCCGTATCGCACCACTATGCACAAACTGGCTTCGGACGTCACAACATTAATGGAGGTGAACTTAACCGAAACTAGTTCAAATCCAAGCACGTTTGAACCTTTCCCTGCTCCTGCTTTTGCCCCCTCGTTGCTATTATTCACAAGCATCTATACCCGTGTGCAATATGCATACAACTGAGGTATTTCCAACATCAATCTTACTACGTGAAAGTCCATTGCTTCACATTGCAAATGAGTGTGATGTGGTCCGGCATTGAATATTGAATATTGCATATTGAGCTCAGGCTATAAGTATTGTTGCAAGATGAATAATGTCACGCTGGCAGATTTGAAACTGTCCTTATATATGCCTCGTCGCTGTCAACCTTTATATATATGTATTTGACTTCCCAGCTGCCACTGCCAGTCAAAGATGCGCCCCAGGGGTTCTCTATCCCTTGGCAGATCGGCTGCGAATCGAAAATACGGCTTATAGTGTCGTCCATCACCATCGGATAGAAACGAAAACACAACAATGAATCCGTTGAAGAATCGTTCTACAAATGATGGTGTATGAATTAGTCCCAGTGATACAATACAATCCATGAACGTCAGATGAAGCAGACGAGCTCTCTCTCTCTCTCGTGTCTAATATCCCGACGGTCGTGCGCTCGACTTGGATGTATCGTAAGCACGAATGAGTTTTGCCTGATCTTGACGCCCGTTCTCTGTCTGACTGAATGCAAATCCGCGGTTCCGGCGCATGCGCTGAACGGCACGGACTTTCTTGATCGCCTTTTGGAATCTGACGTTACAAGGGTCAGCATTAACCAGCATATGCCATTTGGAGTGAAACGTACTGTTCTTGACGTGGACGGTAGTCAGGGATGTTGTACTTTTGAAGTTCTTGAGCGATATGATACGGAAGAGGGATGTATGTCCGTCGGTAGCTATATGAAAGGCGTCAAATGATTATCTCGCTCAAGTGGGCGCTGACGTACTATTTCCAAATAAAGTCGCGGGTCAGGCAGACGATGGGAACAAGGATGAGGACACAATAAAACACAGCGTCAGTCCATAGACGAGGCACAAGTCCGTAGTATTCGGTAGAGAATCCAATGGCAGGGGCAACAACGGCGTATAAGGGAAGGAAGAGCATAGTAAAAACGAACGACCCGGGAATCGCTGAGGAAAAATTAGTTAGATGTTCGTTCATAGAAGAAGACCTGCACTCACCAGCAACAGTGTACTTTGTCCACAAACTAAAATTGCTCATTAGTATACGGAGGCGAGACAAGAATAGGGACACGTACTCAGAAACCAAAGCGGCCTTGCCAAGGACAGTGAGTAGGACAGCCAAGTAAAGCATGGCACCCCAGAACCAATGCCCAGAGTCTAATCCCGTTGCTTGCTTCAAATCTCCCCAGAACAAAATCACAGTGAACGTAAACAAGATCTAGAAACGTCATTATGATCATCACCATCACTGATTTTTTTGTCGCTCGAAAGGAGACTCACGAGACTGTGATACAGCGCATTACCTACCCAGAGCCAGAATGCCGTCTTCGTGAAGAAGACATTCTTCTGCCCGAGTGCATATAGTTGTGGGTATCGGTCTAGTATCCGTGCAGATACAAACTGATCGAACACGCCGATGACGAGAGGGGGAAGAACAGTAAAGATGACGTTGTAAAATGATATCGTCCATGATTCGTAGGCAATTTGCCCTGAGAAGTTGTTGAAGAAGGAATACTACAAGGTGATTGTCAGCCCAACATCAGTGAATGAGCGGGTGGATGCGTACCCAAAACTGGGTCATGTAGAGCGTAATATTCTTGTAAAATGAGTCTGCGATCCTTGGTGATGAATATACGTCAAACGGGGAGAAACAGATCTACATACAAAGGATGAGCTTTGACAGTCTCTGATAACTCCACGCGCCATGAACCAGCAACAGCTTCTTGAGAAATCTAAACTGTGAAATTGCTACATCCGCAGACCGCGCGGCTTGTAGACCCTGCACAGATCGCTCTCAACACAAACGCAATATCGCATGTTAATGATCACGTACCTCGACTCCAGAGATGCCCACGCCTACGTGTGCCGCCTGGATCATGCTGACATCGTTCGCACCGTCACCGATTGCTAAGAGAATGCTCTTCTGGTTCTTCTTAACAAGTTTGACGACAAGAGCTTTTTGAAGTGGAGATACTCTACAACAAATGACTGCGCGACACATGAGCGCGAGCTCCAAAAACGACTTGGAGAGCTCTTTCTCGAGTGCAAAACCTAGACTTTTGCCGTCTGCAAAGGAATAGCTTAGTTGAAGAAAGTTGATTAGTTCCGCACGCGTGCTAACCTATGACCAGAGCCAGGTCTTCGAGCTCACCCGAACTCCGCTGATTTTTGATTGCTGAAAGTCGCTTCTGGATGAAATCTGCAGTGTCACGCGAGTTGTCTTCGTTCACAATGACCTGTAGAGGTAGAGCATTGGCACTAGAATGTCTCCGCTGCGTTCCCAACTTACCAAATTCATAGACTCTGAGATCAACCGACAGGACATGCCGATGTTGATCGCTGTCTCTTGTCTGTCACCCGTAAGCACCCATATCTACGCACCACATTAGCATCTTAGACATAACCGCGATGATGCAAATTCTGACAAACGTACCTTGATCCCAGCCATTTGTAACGTATGTATCGTATCTGGTACGCCGTCCTGGAGCTTGTCCTCGATAGCTGTCGCCCCGAGTAAAAACATGTCCTTCTCAATCAACTCTGCCGCACTATCCAGGGCATCTGCGCGACCGTTGATTGTTGCAGCTGCTTGCTCGTATATGGAGGCCCACTGCCGGTATTCGGCCTCTGGGATATCGCGGTATGCGATACAAAGAGTGCGCAAGCCCTCAGTCGCGTAGTCCTGTGTCAATTGGGTGAGCGTTACGGACGTTAGCGATACTGGGAGGGAAAAAGAACGAACCTCGAGGTGAATGAGCGTCTTCTCGGTGTATGGTTGTGCCTTGGCGAGACGCTCGAGAATGACGGTGTCCGCACCCTTGCAGAAAAGCTTGATTGAACCGCTAGGCGTGCGCACGATCGTTGACATACGTTTGCGTGTCGAGTTGAACTCGCATACGTTAAGTATCTCGTACTCGGCAGGGACGTTGTTGATCGAGAGAAAGACAGAACGGGGTTTGCGAGTCTGCGGAAGGGTGAGTAAGCAGTGTGATTAAGGGATGCGTAGAGAAGGGGTTAGGAGGAATGTGTGAAACAACATTGAACAAGGAATGGACAACCCACATGAAACTGATATCCCAGCATCTCCGCCCCCGCCACTAGCGCCGCCTCATCCGGACTACTGGCCTGATAATGCGTCTTCCCATCTCTCACCTCTGGTATCACCGTATGGCACACCGCCAGCAACGCCATAAACTCTCTAGCCACCTCCCGCTCTCTATCCTCAATCGCCCCTGTACTGACTGACTTCTCTGCTTCCCCATACAATAACCCCTGTAGCTCCTCAAACGTTCTCGTGCCCTCTTCATCTTCCCCGCCCTCCTCCGCCACGTCCGCGTACGGAATTCCTGCAACCGAGCACTTCTTGAACTCCATCTCATTCCTAGTCAACGTTCCCGTTTTATCGCTAAAAACAAATTCGATCTGTCCGAGCTCCTCGACAAGCGAGCTTGTGCGGCAGAGCGCAGGCGTGTCAGAGGGCGCGTAATACATGTCCAGATCGGCGTTGATGAGTTGGGCTTGTTGGAATTTAACAACTTCCATGGTGACGATGAGTGAAATAGGAATGAGGTTGTTGTAGAGGATGATGAAGGTGAGAATGTCTGCAGGAATTGAGTAAGAGAGGGCAGAAGTAGAGAAGAAACAAATATGCTCGACCTTCGATGAATGCTTTTGCTGATCAAACATGATAAATTGGCGGTCAGAGTAAGCTTCTCAAAAGGAGGTACACTCACCTTTCCCGGTGAATGTGCTTGGTTCTACTAAATACCATTGCTGGCCGGACAAGAACCACTACAAAATGTCTGTTAGCCCTAATCTCTAACGAAATAGATAGAGTAAACACACTGTGTTGATGCTGGCACCGATCGTACTCCCGAGTGAGAGAGCAAGAAGGAAGACAAAGAGGAAGATGATGTGGATGTTTACTTGACGCTCGACTGCCGTACGTTTGATGGGTGCCGCGCTGAACCCGAATTCAGCATCACAGGACATTATGCATACTGGACCTCGCACAAACTTGAACTACTCACGTTGCATTTCGCATGAGCTTCGTCTCATGACCCGTGAATACCACGATCCCATATACCCACGGTGTGTTCCTCAACTGCGCGCCCCTCAACAACATCTGATCTGGGCCTAACGAAACCGTCTTTGGTACATTCATATCGTTCAACAATTCCAATGTTCCCTCATATGTGTACAACGAATTATTTGGCTGTTCCGAGCGCAGTGTACCGTGCAAAGCGCTTGCAAGGGATGGGGAGGTGAGTGAGTAGGTTTGAGGGGAAGCTTGTTTGATTTTGAGATTAGTCTCGCTGGCGAGCATCTGTTTAATATAAGGAAAAACGAAATTAAAACGAGGAACGCACCCGTCGAGATTGGAAGTCTCTATGTAACATAATCCCTCAGGCTCACTTGAGGATATGAGTACCAGGTCGGCCGGTATAAATTCATCTGACTCCACACGCACGATATCGCCTACACACAGGTCTTTCCATTTCCGTGCGGCGAAAGTGTTTCCGGAGAGCGCCTTGCCAAGTCGTGCGTTGAGCTCGGAGTCAGATTGGTGTCGTTTCTGAGGTGAGGTGAGAATGGGTAAGTGAGTGGTGGGATAACGTACAAGGTCTTCTTGAACTTCTTTGAATGCGGAAGCGAGGAGGACCACGGCCAAGGGTGCGATAGTAGTATACTGGTTTGTGGGGGATACACCGGGAATCTGCTGAATGCACGCCGTGAATAGAAAGAATAAATTGGCGTATTTCGAGAATTGCTCTACAAGAATTATGCATCAGCTAGTGTTTCGTGGTGTGCGCGATACCAGACGGAACACACCGGTAAGAAACTTGGGAAGAAACGAGACCATGTTGTACTTGCTCGTAGACACAAAGTTTGAGCAGTAGTCTTCATTCATGAGCGGCTTGTTGAGAGTGATTACACGTTCGCCAGTAAGTTCCTTGTCCCTTTTCCAGGGCCATTTCCACTTTCTGCGTCGCTTCAGCGGGCGCGTGGGTGTTGAAGATGGTTCTGCCGGAAAGGAATGGGCGGGTGAGAATGCGGGTGACAGGGCGTCATCGTCAAATGCCCAGCCTTGTGGTTGTCCGTTAGGTGTTGTTGCAAGAGAAGTGGAAGATGCTCCTAAGCCAGCTGGGGGTGCAGCTGAGCGAGCGAGTGGGATACCGCTCTCCTGGGACTGCATTGGTCTCTGAGCAGAGTACATGGTAAAATTGGAATGAGATGCATCGTCGTCGTCGTCGTCAAAGAAGGGATCCATGAGATTTGGTTGTGGGGGATAACCAGACGGTGTGTTATTAGTAGTGATATAATCTGAATTGATGTATGGGTTGTTGGTTTCTTGCTGACGGTATCTGGAAGTTGCTGGATTGGCGGTATTGACCAATGCTGCAAATGATTCGTCGCTGTTCATGGTAGAATGCAGCGGGTGTAAGTTAGAGTAGTAGTAGTACCTGTAACCGCAGTTGCACACGACGCTGGTACAACCCTTCCAAATTTAATTAGGTCAAAAACCTCAAGCATTCCAAGGCGATATAGTGTAGTGGTTATCACTCGGGATTTTGATATTTCAATCTTCCCGAAACCCAGGTTCGAACCCTGGTATCGCCTCGTCTTTTGCTCGTCTCAGTGGCGGAAGGATCCGGCACCAGTTGTGCACAGCCATATCAATTTTTCCCGCATCAGTAAATCACCCAGTTCCTTTGTAGTAATATGTGAGAAGATGTGAAAATGGAGGATGGTCAATGCCGAGGGAGAGTTTAGAAAGATCTAAGGGCCCGTTCGGCAACCATCCGTTTGCGTTTGTTTCATTTGTTTTCGTCCGTTTGCGTCCATTTTTGTTAAAACGTGTTCGGCAATGTGTTCGTTTCGCTAGATATCTGTCACGCTGCATAATGCGGTGTCGCACTAGTACTCGTTTGCTCGCTCTAGTCAATCAAATATCCCACTGTCCCTACTCTGTCAACTACTACCAGTCTACTACCATGGCAATCTCTCTCTCGTCAGATACCAAGGAGAACACCAATTCACTGCAGGAACCTCAATATCAGGCTGTCAGTACCAGGAAGATTCCACGGAATGCAAAGTGGCTTTCAGGAGATGATGCAACACTCCTTGACTCTCTCAAGATTTTGCTGATGGAAACTCAGCTGATAATGGCACCTTTAAGTCTGCAGTATTTACAGCTGCTGCTAAGGCCCTCAAAGACAGCCACAAAACCAGTGGGGGTGCTCCGAAAACTTCGAAAAGTTGCTCACGTCGTTGGGCCACTGTAAGTAGCATTTTCCCTCCATTTTCATGCTGATTTATTGTCTATAGTTGAAGGCCAACTGTCTCGTTGTCCAAAAACTACGAGAGTTGTCTGGATTTGGATGGGACGAGATGAGAAAGATTGTCATTGCCAGTGACAAAGTGTGGGATGATTACCTTGAAGTAAGCTTTCATATTTTATTCATTTCTTGACTAAATTGCTGTTTAGGCTCATCCTGAAGCCAAGGTTTGGCGTTCGACACCATTTCCCCTCTATGATGACATCATTGTACTCATAGATGGGTGTCATGCCACGGGTGATGGGGCACTACACATCAATAGTGTTGGATCTGAGACGAGCCCTCCGTGGCCAAGCACACTTGTTCTCGATGACGAGGATGATGTCTTTGTAGGTGAGGATGGTGAGTCTGAATCAGCTGACGAGAAAGTGGTATGTACACCAACTTGCTTGCTTCATTGTCTGACTCGAATTTACACCAGTCTGCACCTATTTCGCACACTCCGTGTGTTCTGAAATGCAGACGTGCTCCTTCAGTATCACCAACTTCAACTGGAGTCCATAAAAAATGTTCCCATGCAAAGCTGACTGGTCCGGCAGCAATTCTTGGAGTAGCTGATGCTCTCGAGTCTGTCGCTACGTCTTTCACTGCTCCTACTAATTTTCTCGATGATGTTCCCAGTACTCCAAAACGTCGTATTAATGCCATCCAGGCTGTTTGTACTGATGCTTCCTTATCTTCTGACGAATGTGCCAAGGTTGTTGCTCTATTTACCAAGGATGTAGCTATTGCAGATGCCTACACTGCCATTTCAGATGTCCCTCTCCGTTCTATGTACATTCATCTTGAACTCGGAAAAATGTAGACAGCTTTTCCTAGTTCACATTTGCAGTATACTCAATATACTGAGCCCACATTGCTTCTGCTATATCATCTCATTTTTGTCCTGCCCTTGCCCTTTCTGCTGGCGTGATTTGATGACCGAAATCCTCTGGTACAGCCTGAACAGCCTGATCAGTGCCCACCTCTCTCTCCTCATCTCCTTCCTCATTATCATCTGGATCATGAACACAGATGAAATTGTGTAAGACACAGAGGGCAGGAACCAGCTTTGTCTGTACCACAAGGCTGTATTTTGGGGCAGCAACCATCAGCCAGAATCGACGCTTAACCACACCAAAAATGCGTTCAATAACATTTCGGGCCTGAGCATGTCGTAGGTTGAATAGTTCTTGGTGATTCTTTGGTCTAGTTATTTTTCAGCATTTTTTAAACGGTTGATCAATAGAAAAATCATACCTTTGACTTGAACGGCCCCATTCCTTGAGGTGATAGCGCACACCATGATATGGAACCAGCAGTGAGTCACATAATGGAAACCCTGCATCAGCAAGGTAGCAGAGATTCGGGGGGATGGGAAAGTTAGTTTGCCGAGCATCATTATATATGCAGCTGTCAGCTGCACTTCCCTCCCATCCTGCAAGGACATATGAAAAGCGCATGTCAAATGTACATGCAGCAAGGACATTTTGTGAGAGGTGGCCCTTTCGATTGCGGTAGCGAGCAGTCAGGGCATCATTGGGAACAAAAGTATCAATGTGTGTCCCATCAATTGCGCCCTGACAGTGCTGAAAAAATGGGTAGAGCTTGGGATTACTGCGAATCTCAGGGGGGACTATGTCATTGGGTGGTAGGCTGACATAGTGCTGATAAAAGCGTGGTGATACTACCATGTCTAGAAGACGAAGAAAAATCCTAATAATGTGGTCACAGTGATAAATTAATCCTGCTGCATTTTAAATAGTAATATTGGGCACTCACTTTGAAATAGTATCTGCACTGTGCTGGAACCGTTCTTGCATGTCCTGATTTGTACTGCCAGTACGGCAGATTCGAAGAAAAATGGCAAGCTGTTCTTCAGAAGAGATATATCTTGAATGTGCAAGGTCCGCATATTGACTGAGTTCATGGAGCAATCGGCAAAATACTGGCTCGGAAAGGCCCATCATATTATGGAAGCAACGGGGATGTCCTGATAAGAGCTCCCGGACCCATGAATGGCCTGTCAAGATAGAGTCATGCTGGGGAATCTTGTCAAAATAGGGCAAGGTGGCCACTGCCACTGCAGCAGCTGAAAATGCAGCAGCTAGCACTGCAGCTCTCTTTCTGCGGGTGTTGGTTGCCTTAAGAGAGGCTTTGAGGGCCTTTCTCTTCCGTGATGAAGTCATCTAGTAGTAGTTGTAGAGCTCGAGCAGCAAACTGATGGTTATCATTGATTATCTACATGTGTCTGTTTCAAAACGAAACGAACCCAAACAAACAAAACGAGTGGTTGCTGAACGGGCCCTAACCTAAGTGAGAACTGAGAGAGATATGTTCTAACAGTTCTAACATTGACCGTCTCTAACAAGTGCCAGAGGTGAAGGCTTGATAACGCAAATCAGACGGATACTAACTAATAAGGCTCTGAACGGACATCAAAATGTTAGGAAAATGAAAAGGAAAATGAAAAGGAAAAACATGTGATGCAACCATCCAGAAAACCCTGGGTCTCCGATGGCGCACAGTGAGTCATCGACACTCGCCACTGATAACGATCAGCAACTATGTTCCCTCCTGCCCTCGAGCTCTGGAAGCGAGAGGAAGTACACAGATGCCGGCTCATTTTCCTTGTAACATGTGTAGTATCTCAGATATTCAATCTATACCATTTACTCTTTATAACTCCTTCCCCCCGCATCCCATATCACACATCAGCATTGACAGGTCATGCATGGGTTTGCAAACTCCTTACAGGCCACCCAGACCACATCAAGCACAACCTGGGTGTCAACTTAGAGGTGTTTGAGGCATTGGTGCAGATTTTCCAGGCCAATGGATTTGAACAATCTCACAATGGTGTTACAGTGGAGGAGCAGCTTGCAATCTTCTTATATACCTGTGTCACTGGACTCTCAACTTGCCTTCTTGGGGAACGATTTCAGCGTTCCCCTGACACAATCTCAAGGTAAAAATGATTTATCTCACTTCATCCTTATCTGAATTTGTGTCAGATATTTCAGGCGCTTGCTTGTATTTTTTTCTGAAGATGTGTTCTATGAATCCCAAGTTCAGTTCCCTACAAATGAAACTCCCATTTCCACTGCTATCACCAACGACCTGCGCTTCCACTTTTTTCGCGACTGCATTGGTGCCATTGATGGTACCCATGTCCGGATATTCTCAGCAAACAAAGATCACAATAACATGCAGAACTGGAAAGGCTACCTGTCCCAGAACTGCCTTTTCATTTGCGACTTCAATTTTTCCTTCATCTATTCACTTTGCAGGTGGGATGGATCTGTTGCAGACGCTTCACTCTGGAATGACGCATGCCAAAATGACCTGCGGATCCCAGAAGGACGTTACCTCCTTGCAGATGCTGGTTTCGGGTCATGCAACACGCTGTTGGTCCCATATCGAGGTGTCCGCTATCACCTGAAGGAGTGGCATCAAGCAGATGTTGTGTGAGTCCTTTCAATTCACTGTCTTGCATTTCTGACCAGTTGCAGGCTGCAAACACCCAAAGAACTTTTCAACCATCGACACACTTGTCTACGGAACGTTGTGGAATGGATTTTTGGGGTCATGAAGTGTCAGTGGCGCATCTTACAATTACCACCAGAGTATGGTATGGAGGTACAAGCACATATACCTGGGGCGCTCTGCGCCATACACAATTTTATTTGTAAATATGATCCAGACACTTTTGACGCGGATCTTGGTGGGGAGGTCTTTGCAGCTGATGGTGGTGATAGTGGAGAGCTGGCTGAAGGCCCTGCTGATAGAGCAGAATGACAAAGAGCTGAATTACGTCGAGAGGCAATCACTACTGACATGTGGGAGGATTATTGTGCAGAGCTTGTCCATCATGGTCTACCTGTACCTGTTCAGCGCTAGTGTATCCATTGAATCCAATTGTATTGCCAAAGTAGTATGTAGGCATAATGCAATGAGTTTGAGGACAGTACAGATATAATGAAGCTAACCACGACAAAGCTCCATGAGCCTCCTCTCTACCCACTTAGCCCTCAGATTAGGGTCAGCAAGAGTGATGTACCCAGCTGCTTTGACTTTGTTCTCTGGCTTCATGAAGAAGTCGGTCATGTCCAGAATGTCGTCCATTGTCAAATTTGGGGTTTGGCGAACAATGTCGATGGCTTGGGTCACATGAGGGGCAGGGCCCTGCTGGTGTGCCAAGTGAGGTGGAGGTGCGTCAATGGGTTGGGCGAGTGTTCTACTCAAGTCACCCATAACGCCTGCAAGCATAGTCATCGCAGCGCTACCCTCCTGTTGGGCCTGCACAGATGCAGACAGAGTCCGCCGTTTCTTCTGGGAAGTTTCACCAACACTTTTGGCACCGAGAGCGCTGTGCTTGCGCTTGCTGCAGCTGGCACTGGTCAGCACTGACGTGCCGGTGGATGTGATGAAGGAGGCAGGAGATATGATTGCATTCATGGTGGCGGTGAGGGAAGAAAGATCAAGGGGGTTCCCGGGTTCAGGAAGCATGCTGCAACTGGATGAAGGAGTGGGTGGGGGAAGCATGGTGCCACTGGAGGCGGGTTTATTCTTTCTTCAGTGAACGAACCCTCCTTTGGGTTTGTTCTTGCCACCCTTTCCATTCTTCATCATCTCATCGATAGTTTCAAAGTGAGGGAACCCTTTATTCCCGAAGGGTTTTGCGCCTGGGCGGGCCTCCAGAGAGAAGGGAAATGTCAGAACACACATGAAGGTATAGCGAGATACTCACCTTGACAATCTGCTCCCATATATGCTTGGTCTCATTAGATACTTCTACTCCATCTGCGTCACTCCAAGAAAGTCCAGAAGCGTTCTTGATATATACAACATGGTTGTATCCTGCCTTGAGATAAGTCCATTTGTTCTTGCAGGACTGTGCATTTCTGGTGGCGCACATCTTGCCAGGGGGAAGGGCGCATGTATTGACATATTGCACAGCAGTCGCCCATGTTGACACAGTGTTAAGGTCGTACTCTCGGGTTGACGGATCCGAAGGGCTTTGGCCTCAGCTCGTACGCTGTGCCCCTTTCCCGAGTATTGCCCTTTATTTAAGA